>WJFA01002562.1:0-15512 GCA_009870155.1 Pseudobourletiella spinata | reverse complement strand
TGTGAGTGTGTATGTGTGTTTGATTTACCTGCTTGTTCCGCTCCTCAGGTTCGCCGTTGGTAAAAACAGAGTTATTTTATGACCCGCATCCAGTCCATTTTATGACATCAATAGAGCCCCCTCAACTTTTCCCCTTCTTCGCTCTCCTGTCTTAAATGGTCGTTCAATGGCTTATTTAGCCCTTCTCAAATTTCGCATGTAGGATATCCCACAGACATGTGTGATGTGAATGGGAAGGGACAGTAGCTCTAATGTGTGACCGTGATGTAGAGTACCAAGAAGGCTTCCCTCCCCAGCCCGATGAGCAACAAAAGGAAGGTGTCGCGTACATGACCGCGGATATCCCATCCCTTTCGGATTCGCGGTCTTTTATTCCTTGTCTCTCAACAGGCTGAATTTATATACCCGGCTCCAATTTGTCTCTCAACGACATCCCTTCCACAACAGAGCATGATCCATTTCAATTGGCTGGAGCAAGGCAGAGTCCTACTTTACATTTTATTGGTTCAGGTCAAGGAGTCAGTTGAAGCTGACGCTTGGTCTGTGCGAGTAGCTGAAATTTCAGTGTCCAAAACGTTGGTGGAGAGAGAAGGACGGAGTCATAAAAGTGTCTTATTTGTCAACAAGAGTAATCCGAGTCATGGCGTCTTGTACTCCGTACTCACCCGTCAGCAAATTCCGCAAGATTCTGGCTGCCTTTGCTGATTTTATAACTCGGCCACCTTGAAAGGTAACGTGAACACAGCATTATGTAGAATGTCGTAGCTGGTCGATGACCAAAGTTGTATCTTTAATTAGCCTACTCGATTTAAATTAGTAATTCAAGTTAAAGATTTTCGGCATGGAAATGCATTCGTAATGAGAGAAGCTCTGACGGAGGGTTCTCCTGATTGTTTCCTGGGCATCCTTGAGCATCCCAGCTTACTCATGGCGGCAAAAATTGGGTTGTAGGCAGCTCAAGTAATCTCATGTACGGAACAACACGAGCGGATCCATCTTCTAGCGGGTCTTGAGGGCAACTTGAGTTTTTCGCAATCAAAATTTTACCGAGTTGCCAAAAGTTTGAGGAAGATGGCCTTATCGTTTCGCCGGCTAAAACTCGGAGCCGCTCGGAAAGGCTATAAAATTCGACAGTAGACCCATTAACCAAGGGCCCCGTAGTCAGTCATCAGATGAGGCTAGCAGTAAAAATTTTACGCCACAGGCTGCGCTTCAGTTCTCCCTCTCACCAACCCGGACTAAGGACTGCTATATCGATTTTCTGCACAGTTTTAGTACGTGGCTCACGTATATATATATATATATATATGGATTCCGCATCTCTGTGGCCAGCATCCCTGGTAGACAACTTGGAAGTTGGTGAGCGGGAATGTGGTGCGCTGTGTGGACATACTCTAGAAATTCCAGAAGGGTGGCGTAAGCCCTGCTGTTTGTACGTGGAGCAGACACTTGCATTATTCCGGCCAAAGAATTCAAAGTCCACGCATTGTTTACTAAGGGCAAACGTGTGAAGGTGCAATATGTAATTTGAAGGGCTGGATGGATGAGTGAGGTCGGAAACAATGGGAACACACGAAAGTTCGTGCTCCTTCAAAATGATGAGAGCGCGGGCTGGCACTGTGCATGATCGTCATGTGTGTCTACGTGTATGCATGTTTATGTGTGTGTGTGTGTGTGTGTGTGTGTGTGTAAGTGTGCGTGTGTAATAGCGTAGGGAAAGGGTCAGACAAAAAATGTCTGGACGTCTTCGCGTCGTCGTCCGAGTCACATTAGGGACCGCACCTTCAAAGCAAAGTTTTGGTGGTGTTCCGTGCTGTCTCGAGTATGGATTTTCCGTGGAAAAAACTGTTACGAAACAGCGCAAACAGACGCAGATGAGGGGAAGGAAATAAGACGGCGCGGGTATATTATTTTGGAAGTGGAAAAAAACAAGTTAAAAGTCTCAGGTTCTCAACTGTGCTCGGATACACTTTTATAGAGGATAAGCCTTTGGCTCTGTTGTTCTTGCACTGAGTCAAGCTCACAATTCTTATCTTTTCCCTCTCATTCTCTCTCCTGTTTGCTTGAATTTTGGGCATTTCTAACCCCGTCGGTCCCACTACAGGGGGATACATACGGAAATCTAATGTAATAACCTCCCGGGCTTATTAGCAAACACGTAGGTGTGAAACATTTTTAGAGCCTCTGCATGTAGCTTTTGGGTGTTTGCGTGTGTGCCTGTGTGATTGTGTGCGTGCGTGTGTGTGTGTGTATTCATGTGAGTGGGTATGTGTACATGTGTGCCAGGTATTTTTTCACAGCTGAAAATTAGAAAGATTATGTTGACTGTTTACAATGTACCACAGCCAAGGATGGTGAGTAAGGGCTCCGCTCCGCGCCACACACATTACCATTACCAAAACCATAAGCCTCCCCCTGTCTCAATAACGAATTTTCTTCGAGATTTATGACGAGAATGAAAAGGAAAATATTACACTCAGTCAGTCTCACAGTTTCATTCCCCGCGTGTCATGCCGCTCACATTTTCCGTTCCCAAAAATATACGTGATGAATGTATAAAGTGTTGATTAAATTTACAAACGCCTTGGCTGGAGACAACTTAATTAAGATTTTAATTAAAAGTTTCAACTCGACGCAATAAGTTGAATGAGTGGGAGAGTTTATAGTGAAACGGGATTGATTTGTTGTGACTTCTCCCATGTGTTCCATCCATTTACGGCGCCGTTTTGAAATCCCACGGAAAAGTTTTTGACGGAGGGTGCAGCCGGAGTGGAGGCAGGTCCGCCATTGAATTTTAGACGTGGACGCCAAGGGTGTCCGCCTATATGGAGCGAAGGGCTAAAGTTTTTTAGGTTCCCATATTTGGCGTGCCGTTATTGTGCTCATGGTGGTGTGGTGTGGTGTATGATATGGTGGGTGGTAGTGAAGTCACTGGAGCGTGGAGTTGGAGGAGGATGGGAGATTTGAAAAATTGAAAAAGTCAGGAGCGTGGATATGATAGTACTTTTGTACTCTTGTACTGTGGGAGATGGTGTGGGGCGTGTGTGGAGGAAATAATAATAATAATATGATTGCTGAATTACAGCACACACACACACACATGCGTCGCCATACATAGCTCTTGATATCAGAGTTTTATGCGACCATTTGGCGAAGATTTATGGAAGCTTCTGAAGGATTTTTCCGCAATAAAAACGTAAACTACACACTTTGTGTCCCTCAGACTTTAATGTGAACTAAATCGAAATTCGATAGTCTCCGTCCTCCCGTCGCCGTCCATCCAATTTTCTCCGGTGCTATGACTAAAAAGTTTGGACGCGTCCTCTGACATACACACGCCTGATTTCTAGGCCATAGGCCTCTTTATAGGCTACAACTCATTGAGTGCTGAGGTTGGAACGTAGTTTTGGTAAGTTTGGAGGGTTTTCAAGGTAATTCCATGTTCTTGAATCTGTTTAAGTGTGTTAGGTCTTGGTATTTCATCGTTCATCCAAGGATTTCACGAGGTTTCATACGATCCGTTCATTCTTTACTGAAATCATATTTGAATGAAAGCGAAAGTCCGAGAAAATGTGGTGGCTTGAGCTGCAATTTAATTGCACGATTTCTCACCCTTGTTTCCGCGCTTTGAAAAACTCCGTTCGCCGACGCCGACATAATGCTTAGTAGCTTTTCGTCAGGTTAAATTTTTAACGGCTCGTTCAAATGGCGCTGATTGGAAAGGAGCCAAGAATCGTTCTGAATGCGATGGACAATAAAGTTTCATTTTGAACTTTAAAATTGTCCTAAATTTAGTCTACAGTCGCCGTCCCAAGTTGCACTTATTATATGAGAGTCTGCAAATGCAGTGCTACCATTTCAACAAAGGTTGGGAAGATGAGATATTGGTCTCAATACTTTAGGTTAGGAGCATTGCTGGAGGTGGCCCTACACGTCTCGTAATTGTGCCACCACGGAATGAGATCAGTCTTCTAGCATTGCACAATAGTGTTCACTGTGGTCGAGCCATGAAGCAGATGAAAGTGAAAAAGGGACCCCACAGGCATCTGCTCATACTATATCCTCCTATTTGAAAAAGCGAAACCACAACAAGGTGCTGCCGGAGAATCGTTCGGATGTTTAATTGCGCCTCTAATGAAAACATAAATAAGTTTGATTGCCAATTTTCTCGGAATAAAACTATTAATGTGCTTTTCAATTTCCACGTTCTATGACTACCTCACCCCGCTCACCCGCACTCTACTACAATTTTAGTTGGTGCTAAAACCATGGTTTGCCGATCTATTAGCTTGTCCTACAGCTCGGCGTTCCTATACCCTGCGGTTCTAGTTGTAGCAGCGTGTGCTCAAAGACAATGCCGTTAGAGTACATCATTCTATTACCATGCCACACGACTACTACCACTAGCACTACAACTACTGTTGACGAAATTGATCCTGCCGCCGCTCCCTCCCCTTCAAAGTACCTCTGGCAGTTACTGGGAAGTCATAACGTGGACTACGGACCACTCGCCCAGTGAG
Source organism: Pseudobourletiella spinata (assembly GCA_009870155.1). Classification (NCBI taxonomy): domain Eukaryota; kingdom Metazoa; phylum Arthropoda; class Collembola; order Symphypleona; family Bourletiellidae; genus Pseudobourletiella; species Pseudobourletiella spinata. The sequence continues at coordinate 10,992 of WJFA01002562.1, read as the reverse complement.
TGCCACGGTAGTAGTGGAATTTTTATTCCCCTTTTTCCCAAACCGCCCGCGCTTTTCTCAGATGGCTCAAATCGATGTAAACTGACGGACATTCTGACGGTAAAATTCTCCTTCTTTCAGCTCAAATTCCCTTTTACTCCCGTCAGCAGTGGTCAGTGGCTCCTATACAGGGACTTCCTCCAGCAGAAAATGGTGATGTATTTGGAGGGAAAAGTGGGATTGGCTTGAAGCCATAAAACGTGCGAAAGATCACGAGAATTTTCCATTAAGGGAGCCTGGATTTCCAAGCACTTTTTTCCTGGCTTCAATAATTCAAAAAAAACCGCAAAGAGATTGCCATGGAAGCCTACTACTCTACTCCACCAGCACCACAGTCATGAAGGTAAATCCCCGAGGAAATCTCATCTGGACTCTCGTGGCTATATTTTCCATGGCTATAGGTGCCGCGGAAAAGACGAAAAGGGGGAGTTAATGGGGAGCATGCGGTGAGGTTCCTTTAGGGGGGAGAATATAATTTTGGAGTGGAATTTGGCGGGGAAATTGGGGGAATGAGTAAGAAAATCCCTTGGAATTACTCTTAAGGGGCTTTCTCCAGTTGAGCCTTTTAGCCTGGGAATTTTTACGACTCGCCGTGTGATGGAGGGTAGCAGTATAAGGTTGGCGTGTGCTGTCTGCTTCCTAGATGAGCATGTGAGGCTCCTTCGGGTATTTCCCCCATAGCTTTTGCGGCCTCATCATTTTACGACTGGGAAGGATATCTTGTCCGGATCTTCCTCCTCCGTGTCTCATTCCTTCTGACTTCCGCTGTAGTAGTTTCCATTAACTCGGAGCGGGACGCAGGAATTAGTGGACCCGAGTGATAGCATACGTGCTCCCCACAGCCTCCCACTCTCATTTCGGGAATCTGATAACATTTTCCCATTTTCCAAGCCACCACCGCACGCCCGACATTGCCTGCCTCCCTGCCTGCTCTTTAATAATAAATCCTGTACTTCCCCGTGTGCTCTTCCTCCTCCCCCATAAAATCCTTTTATTCTGCTCCTAAATAATTCGTAACTAGAGATATACCCTGCTAATTTATTCCCTTTATCCCATACTGTACAGTGAACCATGTATTCTCGTATCTCACTCACTCATTCTCATTTCCCATATGCATTCAGGAATTCTCATTTCCAACTCACGAGAGGCAGAGAGACAGCCAAGTTCATAAAACAAGGAGGAAATATATGGTTGAAATCTTCTTAATTAACACACGGCGTGCGGGGCGCTGGTGGATGACGTCAAATGTGGATACTTTGTCTTCAAGCCCAAGCTTCCACCCCTCGCATCCCCTGTGAAATCCTCAAGATCCCAAACCTGCGCACAACGGCTGCCTTGTCCTCATAGTCTCCCCACCATCTCTCCACCACATTCATAAGTCCCTGGCTCAAAAATTGAAGTCTCTAAAGCAAGTGCCCTTGCTGTACTAATGAAGAGTATTCACCCGTTTAAATTTCCCTCCATACAGCGGGTCAACTGCTCAACTCTTCCCTTACCTGGCGGTGGGTGAAAGCTAATTGGAACATTAATTTTTACGGTTATTAGCCTATTATCAGGACAATTTTAAAGGCATATTACGCACTTAGAGGGTAAGTACTGGGAAATGTCTGTTTAATGGAAGTGTTACCACGTAATGTGACCAAACAAGGTTCATATATGTGTGAAATTTCCGTGGGAGTCGGATATGGGTTGCTTCTAGGCTACACTATAAACTGTACAGGGCTGGAATCCGCTGGATTTTGAGGTATATATGGACCTCAGTATCCGTGTTGTCATGACAGCACTTGCGTCGCCAAACTTCATTCCCCACCGCCTTTGCCATTGCCAGTAGTATACTACGATGATCCTTTGGAGTAAATAAAAGCGCGGGCATGAGTAATTATTTTCTGTACTCCTACGAGTTAGTCCAATTTGCTCCTCGCGTTAGCCAAAGAGTCATGCAAAGTGAGCTGCTGTGCCAACATTTGGGTTTCGCTTGACCCGCACTCGAGGAGCTGATTAGCAGCTATGGGAGGTGAGGAGGATATCATTGGCATGAGTTAGTTACTGACGTTGTTGGTAGTGCTGGGATATTTGTGCACTGGAAAAATCATGGCCGTCTGTTTGTTTTTCACCCTTGGGCCATTTGCAAGGGAAATCATACAAGTGCACTATTAGATGTGTGCCTCACGTCCAAAGAGTCGAGTTAGCACAATTTACTGCGGTTACATTTGTCGCAACTCAGATCCTTTGATGTTTGCTCATACCGCAGTAATGATAATAATAATAATAATAATAATGTTAATGGTAAATGCGTACTCGAAGATCAAATTACCGTCTCTGCAGGTCTAACATGATAAGGAACGACGGTGGGGGTAAAGTAGTTTGGCGCTTTTGAAACGACTGGAATGGGAAGGAGCAGGATTGGATTTCCTTGTCCTTGCAATAAATATCCCTGGGTTTTATGACCGATTAGCTTGCGATTTTTCTTGGAGGACAAAAATCCGGGCCTGCGTCCGAGACCACAGTAGGTTTTACGGGGATTTCTGCAGGGCCCATGAAAGGCTGTGGTGGGAGGATGGCATCAGCTTGGTTGCAGAGTGTCTTGCTGAAATGGTCATCAGGGTCCACAAATGAGATTTTTCAGTTGGAAATCCAGCAACTGTGTACGGAGTAATGCTGGGAGGAGTTCTGCGTCATTCTACAGTATTGTAATGTACGATTTGAAGGAAAACCCTTCGTCGGATTTGCATGTCGAACGAATCTGAAGCTCATAAAAGAAATCAAATCCATTGAACAAGGCTATTGTGTTCCACTTCATTGTTTTTAAGCTCATTTCAAGAGTGTGAGGAGAACAATCGACCGTAATCCTCTGCTGACCATGTCTTCATACAAGCAGGCAGGGATGTAGAAATCAGTAGGCTTAAGTCGACGATGTCCTCCAACAACAGCATGGCACAATCCAAATTCTCTTTTGTTTTTCTATTTCCCAATGAGCGAGCCGCTGCTGCGGAACATTTGGATTGACTCCCGCAACAGCAGCGCAGCCACAGACTACTTGAGGAGAATGGATAATCCGCTATTCTGTACTCCATTGTTGGACCCATAAAAGTTTTAGCTCGTCAAATATTATGTTCGTAGCATGCATGCATGGATTCGGCGCTCCAGTTCAGGAGAGTAGAGTGGAGCAAAAGAGTGTTGTCCTCGGTGGGAGCCATTAAAGAGCCACACCAGGTTAGTTGCCATGAATACCCTTCTGTACAAACAAAATTTCAATTTCCACCAGACCGAAGGGAGGAGGGTTGGGGTTGGGATGGGGAAGAACGCGTATGGGGCTTAAGTTGGGAATTGGGAACCAATGTGGAGCTTCGGATAAGACTGTGGAGGTGGTATTGGAATATTTATATTGGCAGGCGTGCAAGTGTGGTTCCAAGCGGAGGAGTGTGTATGCTCAAACGTATTCCTGTATCACTAAGTGTGTGTGTGTATGAGCATGTGTGCGTGTTACTGACAGTATGGGCATGTGTGTGTTTGTGTTACGTAGTGTGTGTTTAGACATAAGTGTGTTCCTGAGCCTGTGCATAAGAGGTTGCATGTGTGCGTACGTATGCGATGTGTGTGACTGCGATATCGATAAAGAAAAAAGGCTGGGGAAATGGAGGGAAAAATTTATTGATGGGACCGCCTGTTCCGAGGGCTTCGTCACGCAAAACCTTTTACCTTGTTGGCAACTTGAGTTCCCCCCTTCGCCATGCAAACTCAAAGAGCTTCCCTATGTGTATGCCTGTGGGAGTCTTGTTCCAATTTACATGTGCAGTGTACCAAGCTGTGGCGGAAAAGTCTGTGAGGACGTGAGTCCGGATCCACATTGAAAATAATACTGTATGCACGAATGTTGATGGAGGGGCATGGAGGAAAATTTTAGTTTATGCGACACACACGGGGAAGCACGCTGCAGTCATGTGCTAATGTAGTTGAAGGATATATGATTGGAAATGCACGGTGGCTGCCGGCATGGCTCCGGTGCAGTGTGTATATGTGTGGGTGTGCATGCGAGCCTGTATATTTCCGTGCGTGTGCTGGCTGGGAAAGAAAACTGAGTGAGCGTAAAATTTACGACGTTTGTACGCGGGGCGGAATATGCAAGAGTTTTATGTCTGGCTCAGCTGGCGACTTGAAAATCCAATACTGTAGTCCATGATTCCTTCTGATGCTGTCTCAGCAAGTTGAAATTTGTTGAGGAAAAACGAAAATCCAATCCGCGCAGTATAAAAATAACATGTTCACAATCTCCCTACCCCTTCAGCCCTGAATGCACGATGATGGTGATCTCTGATATTATTTTCGGGGTGAGCCATCTTTAAGCGTCATAATCCTTATAGATTTTTGCAACCCCATTGAATCCATATTATTCTCAGTATATATCCGCCGTATTTTCCATCGGGACTTACCTCTGTGACTCTGCAACATTTTTGTACCTACTTGACGTTAACGGAGTAGTGCGTGGAAGGGGCACAATGTTGCACACTGTATAATCTCCGTATAGGTAACAAGTCCGTAGTATCATAGAGTTTTACAACCAATGAAAATCCAGGTAATGGGAATGGGTTTCAAAAGAACAGTTCCAAGCGTGCCTAATTTCCCTCCGCTGGACCAACCACGGTGCGGCCGTTTAGGATGAGCGTTAGGGAAATGTGCTAAATGGAGGACGGGAAAATCTCCTAATCTTGCCCGATTCTGTACGGGCATTTGAATTTTGAAAAATTCTTCACAATACTTTGTTAGGAGCAGACAGGAGGAAACAATGTACGTTGGACTGTGCCATATTATAAATCACTGGAACGAAAGTGCCATAGTCCCGGTATGCCCATCTATACATACAAAGTTCCCTTGAGGAATATTAAAGGGGAAGATTAGAGAGAGAGAGAGTAAGTGAGAGAAGAGAATGGAGTGAACTTTGAATGCACAGAAGGGCTGTGCGGATGGGGCCTGTGGAGTGACTTGAAAGTACTTGAGAGAGGGATGGAATCAATGCACCACGTTGTTTCTTTTCTCCTCTCCTGCTGAGACTTTTACCCAATCGTTGTCGACTCCTTTGTAATACAATGTTTCTCTCACACAGCCAAAGTCAGCTCAGCTCCACAGCCTCCAATATGGTTCCAATCTGGGCGGAAAGCGTAACTAAATGCCTGCCAAGGCTTCTAAAAATCTCTTCACATCATCATAGTAGTAATATACTTTTGAGCTCGGATTTGTCAATCCAAAGCTCTCTCACTGGACTCAGCGGTAAAAAAGATGGGGATGAGGCAGGGATTTAGTTTCAAAGTTTCACATGTGGTAGCCACTAGTAGAAGTCGTTGTCGGAACTCATCCATCAGACGGAACAGAGTGTGAAAGTTTAGACGAGCGAGTAGTGTCTAATTTTTTGGAACACTGACAGATTTTTCAACTTTTTTCCATAGTAAGTGAACGGGGAGGCACGTAAGTTTTCTATTTATTTTCATAAGAAGATTTTTATTGCTAAGAAAATATGGCTCCGTTCCGTGTATCACTTTTCTGGATGACATGGCACGATTTGCCAGGCGCTGAGGGAGAGTTTAGCTCAACTCCGCACGCAAGTGGCTTTCCTGTGAGCGCATGAGACGTTTTGCGGTAGGATTTCAGGGTTTCGAAGTTACGTATTGTAATGGATTATGGTGACAGACAGACACTGGTGGCGAGACTGATCAGCGCTTTCNTAATGGATTATGGTGACAGACAGACACTGGTGGCGAGACTGATCAGCGCTTTCTGCCAGCAAGAAAAAGTTGAGTTGTGGCCATTCGGCGGTGACAAATATGAAGCAATCTGTGGGTGACGAGAAACTGGTTATTTTCTTACGCCGTCGTTGTTGATGCCCGTGGTCAGAGATAGCAAAAAGCTTACCATGAGGTGTCCAAGAGAAATCACCACTAGATTTGGAAGAGTAGAAATGAGTTTTAATTGCTCAGTTGTAATTGTTTGTTGAGCACGGAAAGGTTGTACTGTGAGAAGAATAGACGGCTGGAACGTGTCATTATGATCCTTGTGACGTCAGGACCATGTGGGAGTTTGTTATAAGGGACTCCTGGAGTCCCTCTGGAAATAGCATTTATGGGGGTACACAAGGTAGCCGTGGCAGAGTGTTAGTAATGAAAAAAATGGTTTGGCTGACCCAAAATCCATTAAAATTTAAAAAGTCATTTAATGACCCATCTTCACCATTATGGGAGCTCTGAACATGCACTACATCCATTGAGTCATTCATTCTTTTCCGCCGTTTCCACTACAGTATACACGGTGGCAGAGCCATCAGCCACACTTTCATTATCCTTTAAACGACACTTGTTTGCTGATTTCATTTGTTTTGTCAAGTACGTGCGTCTGTGTGTGTGTGCGTGTGTGTGTGTGTGCGGCTCTTATCCCTGTCCGCGGGCTCCCCTTTATCTGAAAGTATGTTTCAGGGAAAAGCACTTCCATTAGTGGATATGGCTTAAAGCCGATTCCAGTTTGGGAACAATGATAGATTCTATTGCGTCTGTTTTAGATTAAGTCTTTGAAATTTGAATTGAACATAATAGTTTATACAAAAAATTAACCTGTATTTCAAATGGGAGCGGGAAGGTACTTATTTTCAGTACATTTTGGAGCAAGGATGGGAAAAAATAGTTTGCGAATCGTGCATGTTCCAGCCGGAGTCGACATTATGCTTGATGATTATTTACGACAATCGCATTTCAGAATGGCAATTTATAGCTGCTACGAGTGTGCAGGGAGCTTGTCTGTCTGTCTGGGTTTGTGTGTGCGTGTGTGCATATATTTGGAGGTGTGTGTGCATGTGAATGTGTGCTTGTGCGAGTAGAACTCACAAGGGACACTTCCCACATGCCAACGGCGCACAGCGCCGGCACCCTATGGAGCGCAGAGCTTATACATAAAGATTACCTCTTGCAAAGCAGTAGGTGCGGAAACTCAGGTTTGACCCAACGACAGGGTCACAAAGTTTTGGGGTCAAACTATTTCAGAGTTGGTTCCATTTGAAATGGAACTCATGTGCAGTTGGTTTGCTGGTTGAAAAAGTCGTAAAAGTAGGAGTGCTCCGTACCATTGTATTGCAAATTGTGAACTTGTTGTTCTCTGCAGCTCGAATTGACAGGCTGTGAGACGGTGAGAGGGAGTGAGATAGGGACGAACATTGGGAAATTCTCATTTAATGCTCATCCAAAGAGTCCTGTACGGGGTGTGTGTAGACAAGTGCGAGTTGAGAAATGAGTTGGTGCCCGTGAATTTTGGTGAAAGATTTTTTTTCTCATTCGTCCGTCCGGCCCCGTACAACGTGTGGGATTTGATGAGGGTTATTGTCATACTCTCTCTTGTGTCTGTAGACTCCCCTCCCTCCATCCCACGAGGAGCAGGAGAGGAATGCACTGAAGAGTTTCTTCTTATTCTTATTATTGTATGTAAATTTCCTCGTCCTTCCTCTGACCGGGTTGACCTGACTTGACTCCTGAATCAGTTGAACTTCTCGAGCAAACTTCAGGATTACAACACACATTGAAATATTTTTGGCATTTTCAGTTCCTCTTCATCAAGGTTCCAGTTCCTCTAATCAGTTCTTCCAAGTTCTGGCAAGGAATTCAAATTCTACAAGGAACTTCAAGATAAATAAGAAGAGGAAGAAGGGATAATTGGGACGGTCGTGCCAGGGTAAGTTTTTTTCAATGAAGTCCATTATCTCCCCACTCATTATGTGAGTTGAGTTTGTGCTGCTGCTGCTGCTGCTCTGGGCAAGCCCTGGGAAAAAAACATATGCATGAAGGGTTCCGCGACGAGGCTCGCCTGTACATGGGAGATTATTCGGTATAAAGTGGGCGGTAGACCGAGCACAACTATCAAATCGGGTGAACTGCACACCCATCAAAGAATTTTGCACGAGAGAAGAACCTCTCCCGTCCCGTCGCTCTCTCACACATGCACACACTCACAGCCTTTCCCCTTCCCAAGGAGCGCCGTTGAGGGAGTCGTGGATACGGTGAGCGAGCTCGCGAGTGGGCTAAAAACTCCTGCGTCTTCCTCACTGACTTTTGTGCTTTTGCGTGTGTATGTGTGTATGTGGAATCAAGTGCCCTCCCTTCTCCAAAAGTTCCTCTCACATACACTCACACACACACACACACACACATAGAAATTTCCTCCTTCCTTCAGTTTTTCTCCCCGTCTCGAAAATCTGTTTCCATTCCGCCTCTGTTGTTCCCGGCTGTGTGGGTCGTGTAGGGAGAGACTGGAGAAGGGGATTATTTTGCCAATGTGATACGCCAAACCAAAGAGACTATAGAATAAACCAGTGCAATTTCACATCGTCAAATCCATCATAGTAAAGGACGGTTCAATCATTATTACTACTACTATATACGCATCCATATACGTTCTCCTTCTCTCGTTGTGTTCTACAGCCGGGTCGTCGGAGTAATGAAGATTATAAATGCAGCGACCCGAGGACTTGATCATTAAAGAAGAATACTGCGACTTGACCATCAGTAGCCTGGAGGTGGATCTGAGGACCAAGATAAGATTACTGGAGCTGGAGGGAAGGAGAATCAAGGAAGAGTTTGACTTTGGTTTCGGTAAGTGATGATAAAAACTTTAAAAAATTTTTAGTACTTCTCTTACCCTTTGGGGTGTGTGTGTGCATGTGCTATATTGTGGAGACTTCTCCAACTGATGTGGTGGCGTCATCATCACTGCGTGAATCATGACGTCACACATATAATCCACAGGGTTTTCTGGGGTAGGGAGGGGGGGTATGAACATTTTTATTTGGGGTAATAAATTTTGAAGGCCTCGCTCATCGCTCTCGCTGTACCCCCTACTGCAGTTACACGAAAAGTTTCGCACAAGGTCTTTTGGGATTGAGTTCCTCTCAGTGAATATCATTTGAGCCCTCGCCGTAGTGTCTCGTTGTGAGTATTTGGGACGCTACTGCTGAGAGCAGCATTAGTTTGTTTGCGGATGCAACGATGTTGGAACTGACCCTTCCTGATCATGTAGTAAAGTTGGCGTTATGGATGCGTTTGAGATTTTCAGATTGTTTGGATGCATTGTATTGACTGCGTCAAAACAGGTTGACTTGGCCCAGTTGTGTCTGAGAGTGGCGGTAAAATCGGCGGATCTGTGGCGCAATCCAATAATATTTTGTCACCTTTCCCGCCATTAGGTGTTGAGGAAAGGAAATGTTTGATCTGGTTTCGGGACGAACGATTAGAAAAGATGAGTTTGGAAGAGCATTAGTGCAGGTCATTAAAATTTACGACGGGGTTGCAAAACGTGGAGTAAAATTCAGCATGGCGTAAGGTACGACTGGGGTACATACAACAGGAGCATGAGTCCCCTCATGCGTCCGCAAGAATAATAATAATAATACTAATAAAATGACGACTTCCACTGTGCCTCTGTTGGCTAACTGAGAGTGGACAGTCTCGATGTTATTACGTTTCCAGGAATGATTGGCCTTCATGTGCAGTGTAATTGGCCGTTGCTCAATTTAGGTGAAAATTTTGATACGGTCCGTGAAGCCCATAGTCATATGGTAGTATACACGTCGGAATCGTATGGGAGAGTCCATGAAGGTGGACAGCGTGGAACTACAAGGCGTGAGCCGAGAGGTACGAATCTGCCATATAGTGCAGTTTTTTAGCATCCTTCCAAGTTCCTGTTCGAAGGTAGGATTTTGCGAATGTCGCCGCAGTCTTTAATTATAGGTTGAGAATTGTTCTTGGGAGTTCAATGGGTGCGACGGGGATGAGACCTGTTAGAGGAAGGAACGGAGTTTGAGGGTATGCTATTCCAAGTTGAAATAAAATTCTAATCAACATGTCGACCATGGGTTCTTGTGAGAACGTGAAGGTTGTGATTACATACCGTTTTTACCGCCGCGTTTCATGTTCGCGTCCTCAATCACATGCATAAAAATGGTGGATGGGAAACATTTCTCCATCTTTTCCGTTTGCTAGACTTTGGTGGTGCACTTGGTAAGTCGTGCGTTATGTGACGGTGTGAGGTTCGACGAGTGCAATTGCCTTCCCTTGTAATATATTAAGAACTTTTGTACTGCCCCGGACGCTCCCTCAAAAGTTTGGGCAAATGTTCCAGGTTAATTTGCTGTATAATCACATGTGGGAAGACATTGTAGGGATGTTGCTGGACTTACATGCGCTGTGGGGCACTTCATCCCTATCCCAGTGTAGTAAACTGGTCAACGAGGGGAAAAGGTCGTGGGTGTGTGTGCTAGGCGAGGGTAGCGAAGGACGTGCTATTCGGCATAGCGGATTTTCATTCCCTTAATTGATGGTTGCCCTGTGCATTATGGATGGATCGGTGAGGGTGATGAAGGTGTGCTTCTCACCGTATCGACTGTCGCCACCATGTAGTCAGTAGACCCCTCCCGTGGCGTCCTCATCGAATAACTCCCAGCATTTAATGGCCGGGGCTGAGAAATTCACATGAGTCATCTCTTTCCACCCTTTCAATTTGATCTGCTGTTGTTGACAAACAACTATTTTCAGAATGCTACGCCTATGAGCCATGCAAGTTTGCTAGGGCATGTGTAGTATCAACTTGTGTAACGCATTTTATTCAGTGCAATATAAAATTTCGACAACTCTACATCCATTTTAGTCAATTTTAGTTTACCGTTTCACTACAACTTCATTTCGACTCCCCCCACAGATTAATTTATTCCCTACGACTTGGACGTCCAGAACGGAACTTTTCGTCTTCATTCCGATTTGCATCTTGTTGGAATTAACAGCTTTTTCATGGAACGGTATGACTGAATTTCAGCCGTCTCTTTTTGCAACTGTTGAGACCATTTCGTTTTATGGTTTGCTCTGGTCCGCTGCTTATGGTGCACATAAGAACTCTTCATTGCACGAGGGGACCAGAGTTGATGCAGGCCTA
>WJFA01002561.1:0-15512 GCA_009870155.1 Pseudobourletiella spinata | reverse complement strand
CATGCGCATGCGCCATCCGGTTCAGGAGTTATTAGCTGGGAAAGTCCCCGTTTACGCCAATGTTAAATTACCATGTGATTTGACCTGGGTGACCTATCTCATCAACCAGTGGTCAGATCTAGATGAGCACGGAGTCAAACAAAAACTTAAAGCCTCAGCTTTCGAACGGTACCAAAATCATTGATTTTTGTCTAGGCGTTCAGGCTGTACAAGGAAAACAAATGTGACGTATAGTTTTGGGACACCCTGTATAGTTTAGTCCTGAAAATTTGTTTAGGTAAATATAAGTTGACATGAGCATAATTTTCGGTAATCTCGCATCCGCATCCCACTCAAAAGTTCAAGAATTTGCCTACCATATTATAAATGAATTAATACGGTAGCGAACAAAAGGTTTGTTTCGAGTGTCAACACAAATCGGAAAAATGATGTGTGTTCAAAGTTATAGGCCCACCCCCACCTGTACATGTACCGGGATATGTTGTTTTCAAAATCGCTACCAGCGATAGTAGTGATTTTACTCAGAGTCGCGTAGCGGTAGCTAATTTTGCTCGCTACTGGAATCCTTTCATTCCGGATTGCCGTTCCCCTAGGGAAGATGAGATTGCTGGAATATTTTATAGATTCCGAATCATGCGTCAGCCCGATCCTATTAACGTAACCAGGTGGGCCATTAACAAAAATTCCTGTGACTCTGAAAGTTTAGATAAATCTATTGCCATCATGACCACACATATCTTAACTTTGTTGTTGTTGTGGTTGAAGTATTAGTGGAAAAAAATAGTTTTACAGCCTTGTCGTATCTCACTTTGTTTTAATCGTTGAACGCGACGGAGCCAGAAAAGCAACGTTAATGACGCAATGATGGCTTTGGAAGACGACTGAGTATTTCTGAACACCCTCCGCTGTTGTTCTTACGTTCATCAAAGTTCACAGAACAGGTCTCGTCGACTGCCACGAGACAGTTTAATAAAGTATTTCATCCAACTTCTCATGTTCTCATAGTACGCAATATGTTATTTCAAATGTTCAAGTACAATGGCCTAGTAAATATTCAGTGTCTTTTCTGATTAGTTGCTATTATTTTTATGACCAAATCTGGCTTTGACTCAACTAATCTCTTTGATTTACGAGCGAATCCTTAACATAGTCACATCGTATAGGAAATTTTATCAATCAAAACTAACGTAACGGCACGTACTAAATAATTGTCTTCAAAAATTAAGATATTTTTACTGCTTATATTAAATGTACAAAGATGCGACAGTAAAAGTACAGTATAAGCTGAGCAGATGTTGATTAGGTTGTCTACGTCACGTCAGACTATGGAAGGATTTCATTTCCCATAACCGCCACCGTAAGATCCCAGTGATCCAGCCCGCCCACTGGGAGCAGCACCAAACCCACCAGATCTTGATGAAAATGACCCTCCAGCAACTCCAAAACCACCACCGTAGCCGAAACCACCAGAACCTGCGCCCAGCCCTTGGTAAGTATGGCCATATCCACCGCCGGGAGCATTTCCGTAACCAGCTTCAGCGGATCCGAGCAAGGAAAGCACAACAATAGTTGCCAAAATCAAGAATTTGGCCGAAAGATTCTGAAACAACAAACGCAAAATATGAATGATAGGGACTCAATGAGCTCCCAACTTCGAAATATCCACCAGAATAAAAGTTACGAACAACAGCAATAATTATTACACTGGGGATTTTCATGTTATCCTGGGTATCGAAACTTCCGGAAAAACTCTGCAAATTGGACTGCAAAACGAGTTGCATTGGCACAACTGCTTTTATATGCGTCCGCGAGTACGACAAACCATTTTGGATGGTGGGACGATTCTTTGTTTGGTTTTGAATAAGAACTTATCCACTCCAGGTAACAATTACAGCTTCAGCTTTGTTCTCGTTCGAGCTGAGTGTACTGAGTTTGTTTTAAAGATGGAGCAAGCTCTGTGCCACAGAATTGCATAACAGACATCCTTCTAACCAATCGCATTGTTCCCCATTGTTTGTGGAACATTATCGTTCTTCATGTATTCTCATCAGTACTAAATGAGAATCCAAAATTCAAAGCTCAAAATTTTGAATTTCTGCACCAGCCATCGTCTTTCGATTTTGTTTTCTTCCGAGCGCGCCGTGCCGAAGGAGAAATCACTACCACTAGACCAAATGAAAATTGGTGCTGCCGCCATAGGTGGTTTTTTTAGTGACATGTATGTCTTAAGCCAGTGCGGAAAACATTCCAAGAAAGATGATGAATGAGTGTGGAAAGGGACCACCTCCGTGTGGAACCGTAGCGCAACATCCCAGTCGTCGCCGTGATATACCATCCTCCCCATTGATAGACCGTGCCAGGTGTGGGACGAAATATTTGTCACATGGATCCACTTAGCTTCTGGCTTCCTTGCATCTCTATGTTCTCTTGAGTCAGCAGTTTTTACACGCAGACTCAGTCACGCGAGCCAATTTCAGCTTTGTTTTCTCTTAATTGTCCCACTGAACAAGTCGCAACAAGAATAGGTATAGTTTAGCACGGTTGGCAATTCGTCAACTTTTTCCAAATGTAACCTTCCCTAGGAGCAATGTATTTCAACCCAAAAAAATTTACATCACAAGAAATCCCGTGAAGATCAGCATCAGGCTCAGGCTGGTCACTTCAAAAATGCGAGCACACGACTAAAAAGATGTCTGTACGTGCTTCACATATGAAGACGCGGCGGCGACGTTTCCTGAAATGAGAACAAATAAACATATGTGACACATGATACAGCATGGTGCACTACACAGTAAAACATTATAGCTGTAACCGCAAACGTTTAAAATGCCCCAAGGTAGATTCTGAATTTGAGCAGTGATGCTAGCGAAATGCCAACACTGGATTCTCATTATGAAACTTCATGGTGACAATATATGACGTGTTCCACGATGCCGGCTGCCGAAGAATCAGTGCAGATACTTAATTTTATGCCACTTCGTATATCACGGGTTCAATGAGCCCAAACCGTTAAATCCTCAAAACTGATCGCACCCTATCATTCAAATATCATACGCATTTACAGTCTATGCTATCCCACCTATTTTAGAGCAACCGCTACATGACGATAACATCACAAAATCCCCAATTGATTTTAATTTATACCTGATCATAAAATTATTAGGTCCTCAAATTTAGCTTCATTTACCCTTTCGGGGCAAGTGAATGTCTGCGGATTGCTCATCACCGTGGATAATCTTCGAAGCTAATTTGAAGAAATCGTAATCGTTCTGTCTTCACAATCCAACTCAAAGGATTCATTCAACATGATCGTACACTGAACGAATCGTATGTGCTACAGCATTCCATGTGTGTAGGACATCAAACCCAGATCCAATTTTCGCTTTCACTTATTCATCTCATCTATGCTAATTATGACAGCTGAAAGTGAGAAACTTCATATAGAGACCGTTCAAGTATAGTTTACGAATCCTTCCAGTTATTTTCTCCGCTTTGTTGCTACAGTGAATATAAGTATACATACACACACACACACACACACACACACACACACACACACACACACACACACACACTTCGGAGTCAGTTTGATTTCTTGATTCCATACCTCCGCATTTCCCTCACTGCCTCACCTCAGCTTACATCAATGTAGCCACTATAGCCATTTCCAGTAATGACACTGTGTGAAGATACATGTAGCATATAGGGATGAGGGTACATTTATATATATAGCCTACAAAGACGATACCATATCTTCCAAAGTACTGGGCAATTGACGCGTAAAAGTGCGTACAGCACGAAAAACAAATAAAGAATGCATTTAAAGGTGTGTAAGCTGTCCAAGCATTAACAATGTACATCTTCAGACTGAAACATGACTATGATTATTATTCTCAATTACAGAGATACGGCATGACGTAGTCGTTGGGAGAGCGAGCCGAAGCTTACGATATCAACCCTGAGCTCAGCCCGCACGGTCTGTAAAAATAAAGTCGAGCAAATTGTAGTGTAGTAGAGCCAAAATAAAAAGTCAAGTTTGAAAACTTCTCCTTTCTACTAGAACTAACTTGTTCGCATTGGGGCAGCGGAGGCTCTCTGATGCGGCTTATTGCGGGGGAGGGGGAGAGAAAGAGCAGCTCGATTTGAAGACTGCATGGCTGTCGTCACCATTATAGCCTCTCACGCCAGAGATTTCATGCTCCCGGCTTGGTAATCCATCTGATTCGGTCATCTGTGCTATTCAAATGCTCCATTATTTCATTTCATGCTCTACGAGGAGATCACAATTTCTCAGACACTCACCGTAGTCACCAAAATGGTAACAACTGAGGGCAAACAAGGGATTCATATAAAAGATATAGTATGCAGGATCACGTTTCACCTTAAAACCGTATGGCAACACAAATAATCTAATCGTCCTACACAGGAAATTTTTTTGAGAAACGACTGATGCAATTTTCCTGTCTCATTCGCAGCTCGTAATGGCCGTGACTGACAAATATTTTTGCAGGTTTCACCCTAATTTCTGGGGAGTTAAGCAACCCGTAAGCAAAAAAAAATCCCTGGTAGAAAATCGTGTTGGAGCCGTAAGAGATTTTTTTTGTGGTGTGCACATCTTACGAACGTACACGTAATTCGACTAAAAATATCAGTTCTGAAGTAATTATTGCCTAATAATAAAGAAGAAATAAATAATAATAAATAAATAAATAATAATAAATAAATAATAATAAATAAATAAATAATAATAAATAAATAAATAAATAATAATAAATAAATATCGCCTATTTTTAACATCGATTGACGGACATGACACACGCACGTGAGAGAATTCAAGTTGATCCGCAATGAAGAGATTGGATGTCAGTGACAGCCTGTCACAAATTAAACTGTTGAACTGGGAACACTCCTTGCCGATTCTCACCACCACCATTGTCTCTCTCATCTTTAGTACCTCTTCGGATGAGATGGACAGATCATTTCTTTTTCCTCTCATCCCGTTAAAAAAATAGAGCTAGCAAAAGTTGTCCGTGCGTCTCGAGGGGATGCACGCAATGATATCCCGCATGCATTTCATATGTTTCGGACGGTGCAGCTGCAATTTGAAAAAAAAGTCATGCAACAGCACATGTGCAAATTTAGCCGCAGTGGACGCACACCGACTGGTACGTGGAAAGTTGGAGGGCTTTCCTCGTCGAATTTCCAATTTTCCGTCCGCCGCAAAATGAGCTGACACGAAGGTGTCGTTTGGCATTAATTTGAAAACTCATGGTGGAAATTAGGGTAATGATGCCATGGTGGAGCGGTGCAAGTGTGCGAGAATATGACAAGTTCTTCATGGATGTTGCGGATGGGAAGAAGGGGTCGGACTGTGAGGGAATCTGAGTCAGTAGTGTCCGTGTGGAAAACGGTGGAGGAGGATGAGAGACCTAAAGAAATCTGATGACAGGTCTGCTGCTGCTGTTGCTGCTGCTGCTGCGGTTTCCCCTGCTACAGTTGTAGATGATGTGCGTGCTCAGCGGCCATGCCGAAAGAGATGAAACTTTTTGGGGTAATCCAGTTTAATTTAAATATATACCAACTCCTCATGTGTGATTCAGTATTGAATTATGATGTGAACGTGGCTGTGAGAGAGTGCTATATGCTATGTGTATGGATAAAAACCACCCACCCAGGTGTTGCTCACTGAACCTTGACTCACATCGGGCTACACACTGTGAGGACTCGTCGTCAGGATGCATAGGGCACATGCTGTGGTTCTGATCCAATGAGTCTATTATTCCCAGGGGCTGGTATGGACTCCCTCTCACACAGTTTCTGTGCCCATAACAATCAGGGGAGAAAAATAGAGCAATTATTGACGTCAAAAGAAGCTTATGAAAAGCAAGTTGTACTCCTGGGTTTAACTACATGCTTTTCATCCCACATAGACGCCATGATCCTCTGGCACAGGATTTGGCGTCCTTTTTGTGGGTTAACAAAGAAAGTTTCATGTTTCTTTTCAGCCCCACTCAGCCATCATCAGTGTCGAGCTGAGCCTTCCGTGAGGATCATCTGGGACGTGTGGGAGTTTGCGTAGGTGTGCTCAACTAGGATCGTCATGTTGGAACCATGAAACTCATCTGGAAGGATTGCAAAGTCTCCGTGTACTGCTTGCTCCGAAAATGGTTCATCCTGTGATTTCCGGTGAGGCGGAAGCTTATTAGTAGGCTGGGCTTCGAAATCCAAAAGTTGCATGCCGGATGATCGAGGCCTTGAAAATGAAAAAAGTTAAAGTTCGAAAGTACTGTTTGTATTTGACGACCCTTCCGTGTTTTCAAGTGCTATTATTAATTTTATTATTAGACTCTGTGAGATACTTGAACTGATTCTTTAATGTGTTGTTCCAAAATCCCGCTGGCATTTAGTTTCCCAGTCGGAGGAGCGTAGGTTAATTTTTTTTTTACAAAAATGACATATTTTCACACCTTTAGAAGTCTAACCAAATGGAGTTCCCCCTTCGGCGTAAGTCTTCTAGTTTGAACGATACTTTTAATTTAGGTGCAGAAAACATGGAGTTTTTAAGGAGTGTACTGTAAAAGCCCCCATCATATTTACAGGTGGTCCTTGCTTCCGTTTTAGTGGCTACCCTCCTTGCTAGCATGAGGACTGCTAGAGCCCAGCAGGACGACCTCACTAACGGTAAGCTAATGTGGCCGTACTCAGTGGGTCAACGGAAACCAGAAAGCATTTATTGGTTAATTTTGACATTTCAAAAAATGATGAGCTGTGCACTTCGCGCTACAAATACGCACCCACTCCATGTTAATTTTCTCGGAAAAAAAAACTTGCAAGAAAAAGTTTCTGGCATGTGCAATAATGTGCCGCATTATTATTATTATTATTATTATTTTTATTATTATTATGGGTTTCAAATCCTCAGCCTCTCCTCATTCACTCACCGTCCGCCTCAACATCCTTTCCATCTCTCCCGAGGAGTAATAATAGCGTTGTAGGAAGCGGCAAAGCGGAACAATTCCCTCCTTCAGACCCTCTTTGCCTAAATTCTGCCAACCTGCTCATTCATTCATATCCCATAAGGAATCGTTGTTGGTGAGGATGGTGATGGTGATGGCCTGAAAAAATCGTGGTTTCCAAGGAAAGAGCCTGTGTGTTCCTACAAATCCTTCATCATCATCATCATCATCATCATCATCACATTTGCCACAGAGTTGAAAGACTGTGTGCTGAACAACTGTGTGAAGGTTGACATGCTGAAAAAGTTGCAAATCGTAGTGAAACAGCAGATTTGTACAAATTACTCCTCCACAAAGCACAAACAAGCGTGCGTCCACACTGTAAACATTTATCTCGTTTCTGACTGAGTCGGAATCATTGACGAGTGAGGGACGAGTCCTTTGTGAGCAAAGAAGTTACCGCTCCCTTTCCACTCTCTGTGTGATCTGTAGAGTAATTCAAATAATCTTGAAGTCACTCGTGACATTTGCCCCGTCTGCTATCCTCCATGCTGTAGGTAAGCATTGCTGCGTGCGCGTGCATGAAAAGATTGTGGCAAAAGTTCTTATCGCAGTTGTTCCAATCACGCTTGAACAATACTAAGGTTGTTGCCTTTCCTCCATAATTACTACGCGGCGTTAAAGACATTCGGAATGGAATAATCGTTTCGGTCTTAAATCTAATGCATTTGCTGGGTTCGACCGTGAGCTCGAGCGTCAAAAGTGTGTTTCCTTCCAGTGAGTCAGTGTGCGGACGGGTGTATGGAGTAGCATGTGTAAAACTCATCCGTCCTTCCTTCCCGCCAAATGATTTGACAAATAATTCTCCCAATGCTCACACTAAAGAGGTGAACACACCCGCAGCGTGGTTCCTATCACACTATTCACCGGCTAAAAACCATTCAAAAACCACTCATGGTTGACTCGACAACAACAAGATTTCCACTCCAATGATGGTAGCGTGCAGGGAGGAAAGAGAGGCAATATACTGGCTACTGCCCAAGCTATTCCTGTATGTACTGCTACGACTGACTCACAGTCAGAAATGCATATCGAAGAGCCATCACATCCTATTTGGTCTCTTCCCACTTGATTTAAAATAAATTTATCCTCAGTCCTTCCTCTCGTCATTCACCATTGTTATGACGGGTGACTCTCTCACACACAAGTTCCCCCAGCCCGCTCATGGGTCTATTGGAAAAATCTCTGGCTCGCGGCGGCCAAAGAGTTTGTGTTGGTGTATAATAAATGGAGGATTTACCGCAGATTTCCTTCCTCACCTCAAAGCCCCACGCATCATCACCGCAGAGTTCACTTGATAAGTGTGATTATTGTGTGGGAGCTTGAGTTAATGCTGGCAACTTTCATCCCCTAATACAATACCGCCGGTTGCCAAAGGTTGTATGCCTATTAGCGCGCTCACCAGGCCCGACCACCACCACCACCACCGCTTTCCGCCTCGCTCCCTCTCCGTTCCATCCCATTGAAGTATGTGTCTGCCAGTTCCTTTTATGCAGAGTTGCTATGATTTTACCCCATAATATTTGCAACGTTATTGTTGATTAGTTGACGCCATGATTTTCTGTCACAGGCCAGAGCACAACAACAACAACAACAACAAGTCAACAGAGGCTCATACATAGGCTGAGGAGGGAGCCGGAAGGAAGTCCATCAGAGCCGCCCGCAGTGAGCACGGATGAGAATGAGGTCATCCTCGTGCCGAACCTTAAGAGTCGCTTCAAAAAGCAAGGGGTTTTCCTCACGTTGGACCTTCGACCCCGAACCCCGATCCTCCTGGAGTCACCCAGCGTGTATTCCTTCACACCGCCAGTGCCGGAGGAGGAGGAAAGTACGTCAACGACGACGACGACTACTCCACCCACGACGACGACAACAACGACGGCCATGCCGTCCGTAAAAGCCTTCAAAATCCTAGATAAGCTCAGCCAGCTGACAAACATCAAACTGAAAAGTGCCGCCATCCCCTCGGAAGGAACCAACTATGGGGTGAAGAATCGACCCACCATCGAGGAGATCCAGGCCAAACGCAATGAGTCCAGCAGTGCCTCCAGCGAGAGTTCCATCTCCATCCGAGTTCCCACCATCCGAATGGTTCGTCCAAAGTCCTCCGAATTCCTCACAGGCTCCAAGACCATCTACGTCGGCCCGCACACTCCCAAAAGAATCGTGCTCAAAACCAGCAAGTTGAACAGTCCAAAGGATCAAGAGGAAGACGATGACCAATCACCGGAAGAGGATGATTCAGAGGAGGACCCTGCTGGATCCATGTCAAAAACCACTAATGGAAATTTAACAGTGACAAGCACTAAAGTGGGCGGTTACATCTCCACATTATTGGACAAACCCAAACTGCCTATTACGGAGGCAATGCGCCTGCCCGGAACGAAAAGTTCCACAGTGTCCACTGTCCTGTCCAGTCCGAACAGTGACTGGGTGGAATCATCGGAGCAGAAGCACGGGGAGGAGTCACGGTTCATCACTGCCGATGAGATCGGCGGTAATCGACCCACCCAGACCCCCTTCCACTTTACTACGTCGACGAAACCCCCGTGCACAACGACCCAACCACGGCCCAGCCCGCCGCCGCCGCCGCCCCACTACCACAAGTCCCCCTCGCCCCACAACTTTATCTACGCCCCCACTCAGGACCCCATTGCTGTGGCGCACAATGAGCACGACCTGGACGGAGTGGACTTTGAAAAGTACCGCGCGGCCCACCAGGCTTTTGGAAACAAGGTCACTTCAGATGGCTCCACTGTTGCCCCAGCAGAGTCCGCCGTGAAGAAGCCCAAAGTCTACTACGCCAGCAGTGAGCCGCCTGCACTCCCAGTGCGAACACTCCGTAAGAAGCCAAGTATCAAAGTTAAGACGACACCAGCGCCGCTCCCACCCCCAACCTATCCCATCACCCAAGGCTCATCCCAGAAGACAAACAATATCAATGAGCAACTGCCATTTTACAAGGAGCAGGGCGGCGTTTTCGAACATCCCAAGTATTCCAATTCCCACATTAACCCCAACGAAATCCAGTTCAACGAGCGGCTGCCCGCAGTCAAGTATGCGCCCAAGAGTCCCACGGCCCAACCACAAACTAACATTTACTCCAGTCCGCACAACAACAACAACAATCAATTTACCAATCAGCATCAAGTCCCACCTCAACTGCCGGTTCAACCCACCCCGACGTATGTCCCTGCACCCCAGCAGCAGCAGCAGCAGCCTTACATTGGCTCAGTCCAAGCCCAGCAAAATCCTATCCAATACAATCAACCATACAATAGCCCAAATCCGATCCCTCACAACAACTTCCACCCCAACCACGGTCCGCCCAACATCAACAATTTTAACAGTCCCCAGAATAATTACAATGTGAATCCAGCGCCGCAGAATAACTACAATAACAATCCCGTCCCCCAAAATAATTACAATGTAAATCCAAGCCCTCAGAATAATTACTTCCAGAATCCTGGGCCGGCTGCTCCATTCTATCCCGTGCCCCAGCTTCATCAAACACCGCCGCCACCACCGGCTCCCGTCCAGCACTTCCAACCCCCCGTCGCCCCTGCACCCCTCCAGTACCAACAGCCATCATTCCAGCAGCAGCAGGTGCCCGTGTACAACACTCAGAACGGGGCATTCGTCGCAGTGCAACCCCAACAGTACCAACCTCAGCCCGTCCCTGCGCCGCCACTACAAATTGCCCCAAGGAACTCCGTCCCAGGCAATGCCTACTACACGCCCAGCCTCAGTAGCGGAACCCCCACCTACGTTCACCAAGGGGGACGCCCACCACCACGCCACGATCCTGACTCGGACACCTTCTACGGTGACCCCCATGCAGGCCCACCAAAGCCCCAACAGTCAAAGTCCAAAGCCGAGCGAAGGAAAATATCCAGGGTGGAACCTGACTACGAGGAAAATCGGGAGCGTGGCAAATCCAGGAATGGGAATCGACGAGGCGATGACTATGACGAAGAAACTCGGCGACCGCCGCCACCACCACCACCACCTCCACGCCGACGTCAGGATGACCACCCCCCACCCCCGCGCCCACCTCCCGAAGAATACTACAGTCCACCCCCATCCCCACCCCGCAGAGCAACATCCCGCCCGCCCGCAAGACGGAATGACCACTATGACGACTACGAATCCGACCCGAATGAACAAGTGCGGGACGTCGTGGAACCCAATGATGCGCATGCAAGGAACAACAACGAAAAGGAGTTCGATGAGGACTTTGACCGCACCGGTCAATCCTTTTACAAGCCAAGTGCCGAAGACTACTCCCCCGCCATTCCGAATTTTGACCATCCCAACATTTACTATGACGGGAACAATAATGGCCGGGGACAGCGACCATCTCCATCACCGCCCCGACGCCACCAATCCTCCTCCCACAACCACCGGAGGGAACCTGAGAGATACGATGACGGTGATTATAATGGAGGCCGCGGGGATGAAACCACGGGTCGCGGTGTCCCCGTCCTGGACCCCATCTACACCCGCACCATTCAGCAGTATGATAATGAGCGCCAACGGCCCGAACCACGACCCGCAGTGCATGAGGAGGAGGAGGACGACGGTCATCATCATGAGGAGGAGCCGGAGCATGAAACACGACATTCCAAACCCGCGGCGGAGTACCGAGAAGATGAACCACCGCCGGCGGAGGAGGAGGAAGAGGAACGTCCGCCACGGGAGGAGGAAGAAGAGGAGGAAGAGGAGGAGGAGCAGCGGCCGCCACCCCGGCGTGGACGGAAGAAGCAAGAGCAGGAAGTAGAAGAGGAAGAGGAGGAGGAGGAGGAAGAGGAGACGAAGCAGGCACCGAAGAAAGAACCGCCGCAGGAGGAGCAGGAAGAGGAGGAGGAGGAGGAGGAAGAAGAAGAGGAGGAAGAGGAGGCGCCGAAGAAGCAGGAGAGGGGACAAAAGAAACGCCCACCCAAAGCGCCGAAAGGGGATGAAAAGGCTGGGAGTTTGGACGATGACATTGCAGGGATCGAGCGGGAATTTGGAGGTTTAGGTACAAAATCCTTGTAATATTTTGATTTCATTAATTTGAGCTGTTATTTTTTTTTAAATTTAAATAATTACTTTCTAATTTAATTAATCAGTTTGACAAATTATGCAAGTCATAAAATCAATTTTTTTTGAATTAAACAGGATTTGGCGGTGACGGTGGCGGCGGGGGTAGCCAGCCAGTTGTTTACCATCCAGTTTTGGGGAGGTAGAAAAGTCAACTAACGCATAAGTTATTTCCCAGAGTAGCATTTTATACACTTGGAATGCCATCCAGAGTTCTGTCACCTCCTCTCAATACGTCCCAGTTCTACTCACCTGTCGTCTTCGGAGTCCATTTTCAGTAGTTTCACTTTCAACAATAATTGTGTCGCTTAGCTCGAGTTTGATATTTCTTTTACAATATAAAGGGTTCGATTGGGAACAGAAAGGAAGATTTATGTGCCCGGTTTCATTTGTGTGTGTGTGTGTGTGTGTGTGTGTGTAACTTTGTAGGATTTATGAGCAGCTCAGGCTACTCCGACCTGTCAAATGACTGCTGCCGAAAGCGCACCACTCGTGAAGCATTACCGCTCTGATCAAAGACATTGATAAGTAGATTGAGTAAACCACCCAATACGCCAGCTCATTAATTTCTTTAGGTAAATAGGTGACGCATGATTCAACAAGCGTCGTCTCCGCGAGGGATGTTTATGTTTACAAGACTCTGCCTACAGCAGTGTAGATAGTAGCCAACATGTCTCCCAATCCCAATCACATTTGAGAGGGTCATATTTGCTGCGAGCACTTCTGCCGCACGTGATGAGGTACGATCCTATTTAATTCCAACTGCTTAAATCCCCACACCCCCGCGGCCACTCGCACGTAATCATCATCCCCGTTATACGCCCTTATGACAACGACAGGCCCATGCTAAGGACATGACAGGAGAAGGGGTCTCTCATCCGATTAAAAATCATTGGGATTCATACTAGAACATAATGGTTTATATGCCAATGCAGATCCCCTCTGTTTAATGACTCCCTTGTTGTAAATTAGTCTGTTGTGTATCTCGTCTGAATTAGCATATGTTTCCCATCACAGGGTTACCAGCACTGGTCAGAAGAGGAATAAAAAGATTCTTATCCTACTATCCATGACCAAGATGATGATGCTACCCTGATGGACGAGTGGGCTAAGTGCTGTGCTGCTGCGAAAGTTGGATTTTTCATGGCTCTTCCAATGGGGTGCCACACTGTCTGCCACACACAGTAGAGCTCACAGTCAGACTGACTGTCAGCCTATGAGCTGGCAGATGGGAGAAACAAATTAATTCCTTTCTAAGGGAAATTAAGGACAAAAAATTGGAAGACTAATGTTCAAATTACCAACAAACTGAATTGAGAAACCTCGTGTTTGTGTGTACCCTATCGCATGGGTTGGCAACAGGAGGGAGATGCTTGAATAATTGCGAAATAGAGCGGTGGTGGAAGCAATATTATAGCTTGCGCATGAGCTCATCCTTGTCCCGCATGAAGCAGTATTCTGAAATGACACATGGCACCGTCCGTCCAGCATGTCACATTTTCAGGAAATGGGAGAGCTATCGCCAGAGAGTGACCCAAACAACGTGCAGAATATAATCTGGAACCAAGGAGAGAGCAAGTGACAAGTTGACGAAAGTAATAGGCGAGCAGCAACTGGCGGCCGTCAAGTCTATTTAGGAAGACATGAGACGAAAAAAAAAAGAGATGGCAACTCATGATTGACAACGAAAATCCTCCTGTCTTCTGTGTCGGCAATAAAAAATGTCTGACCACCTTGTGAAGAGGAAACTCTGTGTGTGTGTGTGAGTGAGCGACAACAACGAGTTTCACGAGTGGCAATAACTTGACATGAAACTGTGGACGATCACACAACTCTGCTCACTTGCATGGGACTGTAATCACTTTTCATCCTCTAATTTATATGCCTACGAAGGGTTTTTTTTCTCCTCATTTTCATAAAATACACTGAAAATAGATGACATCATCCGACGGCATGTGAAGCTGTGTTACGGCAGCCACGGAGGGATATGTCATGATTTACGCAACGGTCCTGCTACTACCTTGCTATTTTCGACACTGCCAACGGCTTTCATAAATCGCATTAGTCACCCGCCGGACACAGGAATTTCAGAGGGCATTTCAAGTATCGATGTAGCTCCGGGCGCGTGTGTTTTAAATTTAACACTTTTCCAGTCGGAAAAAAAACCCACTTGAGTTATTTACTTCACGTCAATTGTTATCATTATGCAAAACTGAAACACGGACTGCACGATTTGAACAATGTACTGAGAGAGAGAGAGAGAGATCCACCAAGTTGACACGAGCACAAACTGCAGTGATGTATCCCTATGGCAATCATCCTCCTGATACACGGCAATATTATAAAAGTACCTCACACCGTCTCAGTCAGGTAGTCAGGCTCACGATAAAGATAATGATCATACTTTGTGACCTCTTGAAAACTTGTTGGGAAAATCAGGTGGAAAACTGTAGTTTTTACTAGATTTTACTTTCGTCCACAATGAAAGCTCGTCATGCCCACAAGGCCTGCTTATGGCTTACTCCCTGTCAACTCGTAATAATGTAGCACACTGATCGACGACGACCATAAGGAAATTTTGTTTGGAAATTTTAGAATCACGGATATCCGGCAGCAGCAGTGTGAACGATTTCATCAGAGACATGTGAGGAGGCTAAAACCAGTTTTATTTGAACGGAGACCGCCTCGGAGCAGCTGGCAGTGTTACTTCATATTCGTGCGCATGACAAATAGAATTATCCGTGCAGGGGACTGGCAGAAGCCACTCCGCTGCTCTCTACTCCGTGCTCTGTTGCTATGGTAACCTATGATACATATAATCCTGTTGAACTTGCCTGTTAGAAGTGCCACCCACGTGACCTTTGGCATTTACGTCATGAAATATCTCTTACGTTAATTTTTACCGACTCAATCCCCACTGTTTTTAACACTTACTCCTTTCTTGAGTTCATCACATAAAGTAGGTGACCCCTCCGCACACGCACATTAATTTATGTTTTAAAATGGAAACAATGGACCGTGTCTGACTGACTGAGTGAGTCAGACAACGCGTGTGGTACACAATGCAGTTCAGGATGCACAATTACAGGCCTTCCCCATGCTATTACTCGCCACCTAAACGGTCCAAGTGGGCTCGAATTTTAGCGGTGTGACGCCGAGAGTGGGCACAGTTTTGGACACGACAAGTTATAAGGTCTAAAATTGCGTCCACCAGAAGACAATGCCCGTGTACTGTGGCAGCATTCCTGTTTGGGATAAGATAAGGTATTCTGCCCCATCCGCATGTAGGCAAGCGCAAGATTGCCGAATAGCAAATGAATTTTTTCATCCAAATATTCACTCCTAACTGCCCATAAGCTGTGTGTGTATGTGTGTGTGTGTGTGTGTGTGTGTGTGTGTGTGTGTGTGTGTGTG
>WJFA01002560.1:0-15527 GCA_009870155.1 Pseudobourletiella spinata | reverse complement strand
AATGTGTAATAGTGTGTGCATACAGTGTGTGTGTGCGTGTGTCAATGTAATGTGTAATAGTGTGTGCATACAATGTGTGTGTGCGTATGTGAATGTAATGTGTGTATGTGCGTGAATGTGTGTGTGTATATTCACTTGATAAATGTGCGTGTGAACTTGATAATTGTGTGTGTGTGTGCGTGTTATAAGTGTGTGTGTATATTTGTGAGACCCCCGGAACTTTCACCTCATCCACTCAGCAAATCTGATCCCGGAATGCGTTCAAAGTGGCCGAGTCGAAGTTACGACAGTGTTTCGGGGAAAGTTTTCCAAAAGTTTGGTAAAATTTTGGACCCACTTTCACTGTCACTGCACTGCACTGTGCACTGCCCAACTTGCCTCCCGTAAGCCGGTGTGATGGTGCTGACGGGAATTGGGAAGAATTTTGCATGGACAGGCCCCTCCCCGGGCTGTTTGATACTGGGAACAAATGAAAAGAGTCCCAGATGATGCGGGAAGTGCCGTGGGCCTTACTTCCTTTGTTTGTTTCACTTTGTTAGCGGACGGCGACGCGGACTCACTGGACCGCACACGCCATTGTCACTGCCTCTTCAGTGAACACACACACACACACACACACACATTTGCGCGTGTGTGTTTGTGTGTGTGCTGCCTCCGTATGGGTGGGAAAAGATGGAGTTTATTGGGATGAATTGAGCGGAATTCTATCCACTTCCCCCTATATACGCCTCCTGTCCCCATCGGGTGAGTCATCCGTGTGTGAATCCCCGATGAAACTTTTGTCAGAGTAGACTGTGGTGGCCTCTAAAATGAGGGGCGAACCCCGTCATTCCAACCTCCCATTCTTGTGGACCCCGAAATTCTCCATCCTTATTCATGACAATTTGTGGGGCAGATGCCACACGGGCTCGTAGTTAATTAATGCGGATAGGAATCATCCAGCAATGCACGGCCCAACGGCAGAATGGATTAGCTCACTGGCTACGGCGGAGTAGCCACTGATTTATCCCTTGTTTTTGCACATGTCAAATGCTCGGCGGGGAATGGGCCGTAGACCCTCTGACTGTTGGTCCCATGTGTGGGATCCCGCCCTCATTTTCCCGCCATATTCATGCCAGAATGCTCACTCCCAGTACTTACTAGTCGCAGATGTTCTCCTCCTCCCCCTCCAACCCACCCAAGATTTACAACGAACTGGGAATGTAGGAGGGACTAGAAAAAATGATTTCTCATCATCACATGCTTTCACCGCCGCCACCGGAAATGTGCACCATTATTACATGTACATATCCCTTGTCACATGTACGTGCATGCCATATTGGAGGATTTTTTACAAGGCACTCCGGCATAGTATCACCTCCTCCGGGCCCCTGAAATGGCACCAGCTCCCAACGGAGCCGCTCAAAGTCACCGAGTATATAATAATAATGTGGATCCATCTGGAGGATACCCCTTTGGCTACTTTTGCTGCCGCCGCCAAGGAACAAGGCATTATGTTCGAGCCAATGCACCTGAATGACCGAGAGCAATTTCCCTTGTCAAAAAGCCCATTTTGATGGAGTTATGTTACCAGTAGTGGGTCCCGGGTTGGGGCTCCATGATACTGTTCTCTCAGGCTAATATCCTCACCGTTCCGTATGCGTTGGTAGGAGGCATTGGGCCAGTGGGGGCGGCAGAGCTCCGCAATGGAACCCACTTACACCACTTTGTCATCCCACCCCAATCAGTCATCCCCTGGGAGCGGATGGTGTACAATATATATATGTATATATATGCATGTATTTCATGCATGTACAGTGTGCCCGTAGACTAGTTTGGCGTTTAGTAATCCCTTTTATATAGCAAATATTATATGTGGATTTGGGTCTAGTGTATACTTTCTCTTGCTCTTACCGCCGATTCCCATAACCCCGTTCTCTTCCGTCGTCGTGTATGGATGACGAGGGTGGGAATAACTGGAACTTTCTCCAGTTTTTTCTCCGCTCAAGTAGAATAGCATGGAGATAGAGTCGGGCCTGCCGGTTTCCAACGGAGGTCCTACTTTCACTGCGTGTTTGGAGGAAGAACCGGTGAGACCCTGAGTAGTTTACCCATATGCCAAAATATCAGCTTGTCCTGGGGGCAATCGTGATTATAAAACTGGGACAATGGGGATCCACCCATTCCCCTACCCGCCACCCCCTCGCCATCACTATCTCCGGCCCCGTTTCAGTTGACAAAATTTAATTGGATTCAAAATCCAAAGCGAGGGAATTCCAATGTGTGTCCCGAAGGGACGTTTCAGAAAAAATTGTCGTCATATAGGACTCAGTGAGGGCCATTGTGGGCTAAATGCCACAGGACGTCGTCGTATTTCCCGCTAGGAGCAACCGCCGGCATGAACTTCCCAGCCATTATATCAACCGAGGGTACCCAGGGCACAATGGATACGTAATACATACCCATGTATGCATACCATCTATTCGGCATTTATTAGTATGTGTACTGTGTGTGCACCATTATTATACATATTGTTCTTGTCACTTATATATGCATGCCATATTGGAGGATTTTATACAAGACACTATTTCGGCATAGGATCACCTTCTTCTGGCCCCTGCAATGGCAGCAGCTCCTTTGAGCCCCTCATGGTCATAGATGCTTGCAATTTATCTATGCGCATATTGAAATGTGGTATACTAATACTTTAATCATACTGTATGCATTTTATGTAGGCTTTATGGAGGCATATGTACGTATGCCTAGTACATATGGCCGGCGGGGAATGTTTCAAAAGGGATTTCCGTGGAGGAAATGAGTGAGGCTCTGTATGGTGGCTGGGAGGAGAAACCCATTAAAAAATTCCGAAGAAATCCCGTTAAAATATGAGAAAACTTTCCTCAAATGTTGATGAAAGCCGGCTGTGTGTTCCGGATTCCACGCCGGTGAGGCTCACACATCTGGATCCAATTACGCTGCATCCGACGACTCCCAGTAGGACCACAACTAGTAGAAATGGCAGTCTATGAATGGCCCCGAGGCTAGAATTGAATGCGCCGTAGATTATGGGAGGATATTGGGGAAAGTTGAGTTCAACTTTCTCCGGTCATTTACCCCTTCTTTTCAGAACCACGCGAAACAGGCGCCCCCCCCCACAGTTTTTCCTACGAATGTCCAAACCACTACTTTCCCTGTCTCACTGCAGCGAATCTGAGGGCGTGGGAGAAAGTGAGTGACAGTTTTCTAAGGCTGGATCCACTCAATCTAGTCGTCATGACTGGAGCCGTCCATGGTAAAGGCTGGGGTTACAACAGGGATTTTTCACGTCGCCCATTTTCCGCATCCCCACATCATGATCATAAGTCGGCATGCAACAGCTGGCCCGAGTCCTTTTATTTAGAGTGAGTCTGGCGTGACGAGGGGTCCTGTGCCGTGTGCGTTCATCATTTTGGGTTACGAAGCATGGGAGTGGAATGTCATGCGTGTGTACGTGTACACCCGTCCGCTCTTTCCATCCCCATTTCTCAGGCGAGCATCATCAGCGGGATGATGATCATCATCCCATGCATATGTGCTATGAGTGTTGGGCGGGGAAAGCACGGACGGATTTTCCCGTCTCAGATTTCCATGTTGCTGGCGGTGGCTCAGGTTTTCATTTCATCACGAGCCTTCTCCTGCCTCTTTCCGCACCGGGGTGCTGGCTCGTGCTTTCCCCCCGACATTCACATGAAATGAGGGACATTGGGGCGAGTGAAGGATTTTTCCCCGACGCCCCACTTACTGGAACGGCCTTGATGATGGGAGGCCATTCTGCTGTTGTGATTGTTGCTGTTGTTGTTGTGAGGAGGAGGGGGGAAATTCCGAGCTCTAGGCGAATATTTATGGTTGGAGGAGCACTAAAGAAAAATATTTTGTCTGTGTATTTGTCTGCAATTGTGTGTAAATGGGGAAAAAACTAGGAGAAAGTTGGTACTTTACTCTATGTATTCTGTGTGTGGTGAAAGCGGAGAAAACCGAGGGTGCAACCAGGCCTCCTTCTTCTGGCCATTCGTATTTATGTATGATGGGAATGGTCTCTTTTTGCCTATAATCGTCCTTCCTACCCTTGCCAGAGCAGAAGGGCATCCCAAAGGACCCCAAGGGTCCCTTGGGTGTGTCACCTGTTGGGACCGTTATCCCGCCAAAATTTTTCTACATGTCTCCAGTCGACTACAAAATTTTAAAATTAGAATGTGCTCATTACCCCTACGCTTTTAAGGGATACAAAGGGCAATGTTCGGTATTGGGACTTAAGGGCTTGAGATGGCACTTGAAATTTTTTGACATCTGTAAAATGATAACATCAGCAGAGATCATTTGTGAAGATATGGGAGAAAGTAAGGTGGCATGGGATGGTAGGAGGGGTCAGGAGAAAGTGAGATATGAGATCCACAGCGTCATTTTAGCGTCCTTCTGCCCATCTTTCCCGTTGCTGCTGCAGGACGGCCAGCACTGGCACACCACAGACTCTGGCTCCATCCCTTCCCGAGGAAATGAGCGTAATGAATGGAAAGAATGGAGGGGACGGAGAAAGTGGGAAAATTTGGGCAGGCTAACGGGGCCAGGGCATTCTTTCAACTATGCATCAACTTCCTATCATCCCGCACATCAGAGCACATTCCGCAGGATCAATATAGATAAGCAAACAACTGTGTGGAACGCTCACATAAAGGCCCCCGCTCAACAATAGATCCTCTATCCTTGCGTGGATGTGTCTGGTTCCCTTTTCATGCCTTTTTACGAGTGTGTGTGTGCGTGTATGTCTGCGCACGCGCTCACATGTGTGTACCTCAAAGCATTGTATAGTGAAAGTGGACCATGTCCGCTTTGGTATATATATGTACACATATATATGTACGCAGCAACTGAAATATTAGAGGGGTCGTCTGTTCCTGCAGCAGTCCCATGTGTTCTCCTCATACCGCCGTTTCTCCCGCTGCCCCTAAAATGGCCAGGTTCAGACGACACATAAGTGTGCTCAAGTATGGGCGTGTGTGTGTGTGTGTGTGTGCTTCAGTGTCAGTCAGTGTATATTCAACTGTAAGGGGCGACGGGAAGAGTCCTTCCACCGGATGGACCGTCACTGCTAAGTAACTTTAGAAGCCTCATCGGTATGGAATCTCTTGGTCCGCCGTCATATGTGTGCATGCATCAATGCCACTTTAGCTAGACTAGTTGAGACTGCGGACTTGCAGCAGCCCCGCATCGGTGGCTACTGCATGACTACTCCAGCGGCGGATGTTATTGTAACAGTTACAAGGGAGCTGCTGCGGAGCAGCTGACTCTGGTCAGTTCCGCCTCGTATTCTTCTTGCCCCTTGTGTGGCAGTAGCTGGGGAGACCCGACATATCCAGACATTTCCTATTTGCCATATCCAGTCATGATAATGGCATATGAGCTGAAATGCGGGGGAGGGGAGGGGCAGAGAAAGCTGGGATAGTAGCCTCATACCCAGATTGTATACATCCGAACTGGCCTCACTCATCTTTTGTTAGAAGTTCTATAATAGAGAGGCTTTCACTCCAGGGAGTGAAAGTTAACTAGTGCGATCAGGCGGCATGGGGACGTGTAGTATGCGTGTACATATGCTCGTCGCACAATAATGTTGGGGTAGGGATCAGAAAGCATCTTTTCATTCTTGACACATTGTGTCCGTGATCCTAGTGTGGAATAAGCTATTTGAATATTGTATACTTATGTTTCACGCGGTGACTGACTGACTGAGTGTGGATGAGATATGTTAATGTGCGGGTGATATCATTGACGGAGAGTGAGAGCGTCTTGAGAGTTAGTCGGAGTGGAGCTCTTGTCCAGTAAACACCTTTCTTTTAATAAAGGACGATAGTCTACATTCGTGAAGTACGCTAAACCCTAAGATCTCTATCATTACTGTTATTACTGCCCGATTTGTCATTTTCGAGCTCATATCTTTCACACTCCGACTCCCGCATACCTAATCCGTTGGTGAGAAAGGTACCAACTCTATCCATCTCATAGCTACGGAACCCCCGCCCCTGTTGCATTCTCTTCTCTTCACTAGATCTTCTCTATATCTTCTTCTTCTTCTTGGGATCTTTCAAGAGAAAAAAGTGTAGATTTTCTTCCTCTTCCTGACCCACGAGCCCAGCTTCCCCACAAGAACAATCCTTTTCCTCAATCACTCACGAGTTTTCACCCAATTGATCATATTTGAAGGTTCCCGCGAATGCTCACCTGCTCACGTACTCAGATCAAAGCGGGTTAATCAAAGGTGCGGGCAGCTATGCGCCTTAATAATAGTACATTAACAATTTATTACTAATAAATTATACAAATACAAATGAAATGGTTTTGAAAGTCCCTCCAAAACAAATTTTTTTTATGCATGCACGTTGTAAATATGTGTGTGTATGTGTAGGGCCGGTGCGGGAGCAGCTCACGGTCGTCCCTCCACACGACGCTCACTCGCCTTTCTTCCCACCGTCCGGAGCCTATAAGCCGAGCAATGCGCGGGAGCGCGGAGGGGTTAGCCCCGGGGGGAGTCCAGGGGAGGGAGAGGAAGAGCCTGAGGGCTCAAGTGAAGTATACGATGGGGATGGTGGAGGTGGAGGATCAGGGAGGTCAGATGGGACAAATCCCCGTGGGGCGCTTGCCGGTGGAGTCGTCTACCCCACCTCAGCCCCGGCCGTGCTGGGGACCTCCGAGTGTCCCCCGAACGGGACTCACAATGGGACACACGGACATCACAAGGGGGTGGGGGGTCATGATGTGGGTGGGGTAGGTGGTGGTGGTACGGATCGTGACCTCGTCCGACAACTCGCCGCCTCCCACTACCACTCGTACGGGACGGCACTGGGAGTGACCATCGGCGTCGGCTGCTGTCTCCTACTCCTCAATTTGCTCATTTTCCTCGCCATTTACCATCAGAAGACGCACACGTGAGTGAGAACCGTTATTTTGGATTAAAAAAAACAATACCGCGGAGTTGGCCCCGTTCCCTTGAAAAATGTGCTTACATATGGGAAGGGGTGAGGATAATTATTTTTATTGTGGTTAAATTTGCTGAATTAACAGCGTCTGAGCACCACTAACACTGCAGGGTGGATTTTATTCACATTCATAATGAGTTACACCGCGATTGTCACGATGAGTTTCATCATGAATTTCGCTATTACTTTCACCATGAATTTCACCGTGACTTTTACCGTTTGCTTCATTTTTATTTTCACCCTGACTTTCACCGTTTGCTTCATTTTTATTTTCACCCTGACTTTCACCGTTTGCTTCATTTTTACTTTCACCCTGTTAATCATCGTTACTTTTACCATGTTTTTCGTGTTGACTTTCACCATGTTTTTCATCCTTGATTTTCGCCCTGTTTTTATCTTGATTTTCATCCTCTTTTTATATTGAATTTCACTCTATTTTTAATCTTAAATTACCGTTCATTTCACCTTCAGCTCTCACATAAATATCTACCAAGTTCTCCAGCAATGATCACATCAGATCTTGTTGGTACAGAATACTTACATGCCATGGCCATTCCAGCATTAAAAGGTTAACTTACTCTGAACAACTAGTGTCACCTGGGGATTGTCCCCCCAATTTAGTAGAAACAAATCCCTAGCATTCGCTCCCTCCAATAGGATTATTATGTGGAGTTGTGGAGACTTTGGATAGAATATTTGTGGTGAAAATGGAGCGAATGAGATAGCCAAAAGACAGAGGTTCTACACAAAACACACGTACATACACACACACACACGCTCACACATAAACCGACAAACCTACACCAAGAGTACCCGTGCCCAACCGCGCGCACGCGGCCAAACATTGGGACAGTCTGGATAATCCGATCAGCCCGGTCTTAGACATTCCCATGAATGATTCAGGAGGTCCGCCCGATCTGATTCCATTCTGCTGCCCCAACTCCACCCGCTCCCAACATTCCCCGCCCACCCACCTCTACTCGGCTTGGCTACACTAGAAACCTATGGCTGGTTCCCTGAATAATTCCACAGGCCTCTGTTTACCCCTTTCTCCCATGCCTAGGTGGGACTCATATTTAAAGAAGGAGCGGCTGTGTGGGAGGCTAATGAGTTCTTATTCTACAACTCATACTTCTCCTTCCCTCCTCCCGCCATCGGTGAGATTAGGAGGGGCGAACGATGGGCTTCCTCTCACAGACTCACCGGAGAGACCATTAGTTATAGCTGGTGGCGGCAATGGTGGTGGTGGTGATGGTGGGGGTGACAGGGGCGGTGGGAGTGGCGTTTGTGGTTACAAACTGTATGTGTGCGGAGAGGCATACGGTGGAGGGAAGTAAACAGCTGTGCGGAGCTTGTTAACAAGAGCCTCAACTCCTGACCTCATTCTCCATAACATGGGCTGGGGCTAAAGATGACTGACGGCGGAATAACTTTCTCCCGCCTATCTCCTTCAAATCTGAGCATCTCCATGCTAATAAATGGGACAGTGGTGCACGCATCTCATCTCATACAGGAGCACAGTACAGAGATTCTTTCCCTCCGGCAGCCCGGACGCTGGGATGCGACTCCCAGTTCCCCTTCCAGCAGCGCCGAGTGGAGTATAAATTTGAGGCAGGGGATAGAGCCGCCAGCCGCTTGTCAGGCTTAAGTAGCGCTCAATGAGAGCCGTGGGGTCCGGGCATGTGCATCTCAAGACTTATGGCTGGAGAAGGGAGATGATGGTGGAGCGCGGGACATGGTTCGTCTCGTCATAATTAATTTTAATAACCTGTCGCCCCGCTCCCGTGTTGTGCACCCAACTCCTCGCAGTCATCCACTCTCTTCCTCCCCACGGCCGTCATCCAGCCCGGCTCTACCCGCGTCTCCTGTGTATAGCTCATGAAATTTTCAACGTTTTTGGCAAACACTGTGCAGGGCCGCACTCACATTAGCCTGCTACCGAACAGGCTCAACCGTGAGGAATCCGCTGCACAATTCCCGCAGACTCGTAGCAATCCCGTTGAAGTTACAATAATAAATCCGGCTCATCTGCGCGGGGATATGGCAAGGATATGGATGTGAAAGTGAGTTTCTCTGGGGGAGAGAACTAATGTCTTGTTGACGGGGTCAGGAACTCCTCATGTCACGCGGATGCTCCACTAGAAATGAATCTTGGAGATGCGGATGCGGTGCAGACGCGAGGAAATTGTAGTCGTGCGAGTCCCACACGCTTGCCCGCACGCCGGCATATGCCTTCAGGACCGAAGGCTCTTTTCAGACGTCCAGCAACTCATGGAAACTATTTTTGATTCGGAATGTCATACCCAGATCAAAAGATGACAGTGACAAAATCCCACCGTGTTATTTTATATCTGGTCCGTGTCAACATGGACATTCACATGCGAGGGACGAAACGAACTGAGCCACAAGGGATACAGAATAATAATAATACGCATGGAAAAATGCAGGAGTCGCTCGACGACGCAGGAATATTACATTACTCGCAGACACGCACACACACACACACAAGTTTCCATAGTCAGAGCAGACTACAGTGTGTGCCAAGGGGTGGAGAGTCATCATTCATGTGTCATCATGGTGCCGCGGGAGGGATGACGGTCCCTTGTTGATCTCCCTCTCTGACCCGCACAATCACTCACACGCACACATACATACATACGTACGTACATACATACATACACACACACCTGCATGAGCACACACGTTGACACGCCCAAATATTCCAAACATGCTATCCTCTCTCCCTTAAGTGGGGTAATCCTTTGTGAAAGGGCTGAGCCTTATCCAGTCCGCTGGCTTCACAAGTGCTCTATAATCGGGGACAACGGAGAGTGTGGGACGACAGTTTGCCGCCGCCGGTCGGAACCATTGTAAACCCTTTCCGCCGAGACATCCTGTGTGAACACAAAGGGGATCGACCCCGAAGGAGGAGGAGGAGGAGGAGGAGGAGGAAAAGAGTTTTCATCCATTTTAACGGGCGGCTGGAGGAGAAAGTTTGAAAAGATACCACCTCGCCTTGTCCCCCCCTCCACTTCCAGCACGCTCCGTGCGGGCAAGGGAGGAAAAGATAAACAGAGACAATTGATAAAGGCAGATTAGTTTGGCAGACGGTGGATTTGACAAAATTTGTTCACCCTCCATGTGTGAGGATGAGGGTGTATATACGTAGCATATTGATGAGACAGGGGTGAACTTTTTCTCTGTTGGTTGGCGGGAGTTGGGACAGTGTGTCCGTGTACACACTGTACGATCGACCGACCCAGAGGTGAGTTCAGATCTGGCCGTTGCATTGAACGAACGATACAGCCCCATACTTTCAAGTTGCCGTTTTAGCGCAACGAGCCGTCTTAAGGCGGGAGTCATTGATTTTTCTTTTAAATTTTATTTTGACAAAGTCTATTAGCCCGAATTCACATGAGAATTTTCAATAGGTTACACCGAAACTGAACTGCTTTCTCCAACTTTCACCCAAACCTCTGCGTACTACTACATGTTCAGAGCAGGCGGCCGGTGGATGGAATTGGTGGGGGTAAAAGTGTTTGCGGCAGCAAACATTTTGATGCATGACCGACGGATTTTCCCCCTTGTCTCACTTCCCTCAGAGTCGCACCTCGGCCTCAAATCCCACATTTTTTTCCATCCTCCGACTTTACGTACAGATACACAGGCACACACACACACACACGCACGTACATGCCTCCTTTCTATTTCCATTTCGCATCAGAAGAAAGCTGGAGAGCGGAAAATCCAAATCCGACCTTAATGAAGATTTATAGAGGTGTCTGAGCAAGTCAACATTATTCATCTTTTCTGCCTCTGGTTCCGCTCATATGTTGATGGAGTGTGGCGGGTATTGAGGCGGGACCGGAGCTTTTCCGTGGACGAACGCACGGACGATTCCCCCTTTTCCCTCAGCAAACACACGGCGGAGCACACATGCACATGCACACACGGATCCATCTCTGTTCCCGCTCGTGTTTTCACCATCTTTGACTAGGCGCACTTCCCTTCCCCGTCCGGCGACTTCATCCACGGCTCTGTACCACTAACCATGATTTCAGCGACTTGGAGTGGGTGAAGGGAGGACGGCCTTCTCCGGATTTTCTTATCGGTCGGATGTAACTGTCAATTCCTGTTTTGGGAGCAAATGGTCCTGGTGGTGGTGGTGGTCCTTTCTGGGAAAGATACTCGTTGTGCCTGTTCAAACTGTAGTCATCCCTCTTCGTCGTATCTCTGTCGCTGGCGTCGGATCGACCCGCCAGTTTCAACAGTGTCATACATCGGTCCATGTAGGTTCCACCCGGAGTACCGCATCCGCATCATGTTAAACACTCTACACTGCTCTTGCAATACCTGTGTATGCGACTGTGTGTAGTGTGTGTGTGTGTGTGTGTGCGTGTATGCATGTATGTGTGTGTGTGCGTGTGTGGGTGTGTGTGCTACCGTGTCTGTGAGTCACACTGTCGTCAGTGCGGGTTGGTGCTGACCCCTGTGCCATGTGCTATCGAGGATCATGCCGTGCGGTACCCTTCATTCGCCCCGCAGCATCACAGTAAGTAGTGGAAGGAAACAATGACGATACGACAGTCGCCCTTTAGCTCCACGCCCAGCAGAACTGCCAGACGGCTCCCAGTACGGCACTAACGAGATCGATAGCTGGACTGATATACATGTGGGCCAATTAGACTGGGGAGCATTAGTGGTTGGTGTGCAGAGCCGAGGTCAAAGCGGCTGCCATGGCGGCGGGAGTAATGGGGAAAGTGGGCTGTGTATGTTCCGTTCCGTTGCTCAAGGACAACGGGGCTATTATGAGCGGATTGAGTAGGGGTACTTGGACGGGGAGCGGTGTAGAGATAGCTCTAACTCACTGTGTATACATGTATAGAGAGTTCCGACGAGCTTCCATTGAGCTCTCAATGTAGTCACACTACGGGCGTTGTTGGGACAGATGATGCGGCGGAACTTTGAGCGCTATTCAATAATAAGCACTCGTTCGCAACTCCATAGTCTGCAGTGTAGTCCTCTTTCGAATATTCCCACTAGTAGAACATTGGAAAGGAAGAGCCTGCGCCATTCCGGTTTTTTTTACAGTAAAATGTATTTATTTACAGTTAGACTCGGTTCGGCTCAGATTGTACACACCCATTATTGGCACATGAGTTTCGGACTCGCTGTATGCTTGTAGTATTACAATTACAATTATTATCATTATTATTGGTAGAAAATTACTTTTATCAAAATTCAATCCGATTACTAACCCCAAATGCTAAAATCGTCTTAAAATCCCCATTTTTTCTGTCTGTTCACCGTGCAGGAATACCGGCGGAGCCGCGGCCGGAGCTGAGAACAAGCGGAAATCTCGGGGGTCGATCGTGACGGAGCCGGAGCCGACGTCACTGTGTCGACGGCACTCCGAGATCCGGAGTACCGGAACGGGTTTTCCCTACGGGGACGTGGCCACGGACGAGTACGAGGAGGACGAGGTGGTTCATCATCTCCGAGAATTCGGCAGTTCCTCCACATCCTTCCTCATGAAGGACCTCTCCTCCTCCAGCGGATTCTCCAGTCCACCGATACCTGAGCCCCCGCCGCCCCCGCGGAGCATCCCGCCCTCTTTGGCCGGCTCCATGGTCAGCATCGCATCCTCGGCCTCGGGAGGGATCCTCCGACGCCCGCCGGAACGGGAACGGGAACGGGATCGAGACTCCACGGGGGGTGGGAGCATGAAGAAGCGGGTTCAAATTCAAGAGATATCCGTCTGACCCGAACTTTACCGGCTACCAGGTCCACTATTATCTCACCACCACCACAACATCTCCTCATGTGCTACATCCACATCACTTGAGATCTTTGAGCCAGAGATGGAATATTACAGGCACAACAAGTGATCACAGTTCTGTCATCCTCCTCATCCATAGCAGCCCATTATGTCCCCAACACGAGCACCCACCCAAGAGCCCGAAAAAAAAACGTTGATGAGTGATGATGAGTGTACAGACTTTTGCTAAATTGGACTCGAGCTATCCATACATGTGTACATATATTACTGTCTACTAAAATGACATATTTATAGTGTAGAGTGTGTGAAGTTGAGTGAAATTAATTATTATATACATACGTTATACATACATATACACATATGTATACATAAACTCAATGTGGGTGGTGCTTCTATACAATGACAGCTGCAACAGTGGTGATTTTTGGGTACTTTTGTTGTGAAATGTCGGACATTTCCAGCTATTATGCCGCCAGCCAGCTATTTTATGCGTACAACTGGGGGTCCGCACGGATTCATCTGCTATTGGGTAGTTCCCCCCCAGTCTCCCAGTCTCCATTTTACATTGGGTGGTGTTGGTGTGGGACGGAGTGTGAGCAATCAACTTACTGACCCGGGTCAAGTGTCCCCCATCGGAGGATGAGCCGGCGCAAGCTTGAACTATTTGGGCAGATGGTGAGATGGGAATATGATGGTGGTAGCTGCTATATATGTACATGCACACACATATATATGTGCATACATATATATTCTACAGACATACATACATACATAGGCAACTCTTGTGATACGAAATGTTCAACTACGGCGAGTGTTGTGTAGGCGAATCTTTACATGATAGGTGTTTAGGTGTACTACGGTATTAGCAATATAGTGATGATGACGATGCGATGAACTATTATTACTATTACCACAAATATGCATAAGGATTCGTTGAAATTTGTCAAATCAAGTGAGAAAAATATTGGACGGTAATATATACATATATATATATATATATACATCTATATATAATGATAATAATAAATTATACAGATGAGATGTTTCAAAGTCCCACGAAAAGAGCATAATCTCTATTCCTGATACGAGATGTTCAGGAAGACGACTCTGGGCGCATTTTATACTCGGCAGGATCGGATAAGAAACTCCTGACTTAAAATGGCATTTCTCAGATGAGATAAGCCGGCAACGGAGTAGCCAATAGTGGCGGAGCTTTAATTGGAACATACTGGCGCACGCCCAGTGCCACTCCCTCAACACTGCATACAAGCTGTGCGCTTCCTCCGTTCGGCGAAATATGTTGGCCATTTTTTCCTCCAATGCAATGCCTGTTAACCATACTTGACTGGATTTGTTGAAAATCAATAGGGATGAAGCCAGATAGATTGGAAACATTTTGTGAGGGGCGGATTGAAATTCGTCAATCCGTTCGTGAGATATTTTGTTGACAGACGGACAACGTCTCGATGAATGGCCCCACCACTAATACTAGGGTATTTGGGATCCATCACCAGTGCCGCTCCCAATTTCCAAAGAAGATCCTCAAGAAACGGGGTAGCCATGTGGGCCCACATGGGAAAATAAGGGGAGGAAGAAACAAAGAGGAGAATATTGATGGTTTTACAACTGTTTTGAACATTTGATCTTGTTTCGGAGCCACTTTATTTGAACGGATCCTCTCACCGCTTTCAGCTCTCGCTACACACATATCCTGTACCGTATCAGACCTTGGAGACCCACGACAACAATGTCATAGTATAAGTTACTCATCAGTATCTATCAGCATGATTATGACGAGTCATTCGCGAGATTCTCAGAAAAATCTAAATCCTGTTCTCTCGTCGCGTCGTCCTCGAGTTTTTTTTGTCGTTCACCTATAGGATTCCTAATTCCTATAGTAGTGTGAAGACGAGTAGCATCACCGGCCACTCTACACTACTATAATAATAATAATTACTATTATTATTATTACTGGCACAGTTGAGCACGAATAGTGCTTCTAAACACACACTATGGATTGAGGCAGTATTATAATAATAGGAGTGGGGATGATATGAGCGCCATCTTTTTCATCATCCCTACAATTGACCAACTACTCACATTATTTTTGGAAATGCTACAAATAAATACATAATAATAATAGTGATAATACATTTTGATAATAGTAATAATAACAATAACTACAATTATTATCATTATTGGCTCAGATTTTTTTCAATAATAGCAGAGCAAGAAAACAATGATAATTCGTCACAAAAGAGGTCTTCTCCCAGAACAATGCGAAAGGATATTAGTATTATAATCATATTGATAATAATTACAATTCTAATAATATTTAATAATAATAATAATAATAATAATAGCATAATATTAAACATATTAATAATTCTAACAATAGTCACAACTAAATTGTTCCTATATTGGCTCGCGGGTATAAAGTGTCCGCCATGGTGGAACTATAGTGTGTTTACAAGTGTAATTTTATAACTACTCCCGTACATATGTATATACACACAAACGTATGCATATAGATACGTACATTCTTCACCCGTATTTTTCTTATCTATCTCTCTCTCTCTCGTTATCGGAGTCGTGTCGTCCGTCCAAAAATTCGTGTCGTCGTCCTCTCACATAATAATATTAATATTAATAATAATAATAATTAGCAATAATAACAGCAGACATTTATAGTCAAAATCCCCGCCGCCATAACTGACGCTGTGAAAAACCCACACATTTTAACAATCTCATTCCTCGTCCCC
>WJFA01002559.1:0-15528 GCA_009870155.1 Pseudobourletiella spinata | reverse complement strand
CTCAATAACAAATGGGTATTCACTCTAAAACGGAACGATGATGGTTCAATTGATATACTTAAAGTGGTGGTATAGTGAAACAGCAAGGAAGAGGGTGTCGATTACAGTGAGACATTTGCTTCAGTGTGCAGGTACGAGACAATAAGGCTCCTTCTCACTATAGAGGCCGCACGGAATTGTTTTACCAGTTCGATGTGAAAACTGCGTTTCTGTAGCGGTCATTTTGTCATCCTTGCACTGTATGTTGACGATAATCTCATCTAATCTGAGAGCAGTCATGCAGTCAAGGCAGTTATGGTAGGTGTAAAGCACCAATTTAAAATTAAAGATGGTCTCTCATCCACATATGTTGTCCTTTAAATTCAACAGAATTCAGATGGGTCCATCAAGTTGAATCAGTGTGGCTATATAAGAG
The DNA here is from genome assembly GCA_009870155.1 of Pseudobourletiella spinata. NCBI lineage: Eukaryota > Metazoa > Arthropoda > Collembola > Symphypleona > Bourletiellidae > Pseudobourletiella > Pseudobourletiella spinata. Next base: position 15,113 of record WJFA01002559.1, on the reverse strand, counting down.
CTTTGCTAGAACAGTTTCACGTGGAAGATAGTCACCAATAATGTTCCTATACAATCTCACACGGTTATAAATGATATATCAGAAGAGTAAAACATCCATTCCATACCGACAGCTTATCGACTCATTGATATTTTGGTCAATGCTCAAGACTAGACAAAGCATTCGCGGTCTCTAAATTAGCCCAGTATTGCAATGAATTTGACCAATCCCATTGGAAGGCGGCCATGCAGGTTTTACGTCACCTCAAGGGCACCATTAATTTAGGAATTATTTATAAAACTGGAGGAAACCTTTATTCTGAGTGTGTTTACAGATTCTGACTATGCTGGGCATAAACCCATGCGTAAGTCCACCACAGGATTTGTGTTACAGTTCAAGGACTCAGTTGTCAGTTGGGCTAGCTAGAAAAAATCCTTTGTGGCCCTATCATCAACTGAGGATAAATGTATTGGAGCTGCATCCGGAGCACGAGAGGTTGCGTGGTTACGATGTCTCCTTAAAGAATTCCACAGCATGATCCTGCTGTCATACGAGTAGATAATCAGAGTGCAATTTGCCTTGCAAAGAACCCTGAAATGCATTCTAGAACAAATCACTTTAATGTACGATACCATTACATTTGCATGCAGAAATTTCTATGGAGTATGCTTCCACATCAGATCTACTTTCGGATAGCCTAACAAAGCCATTGATGAAAAATGAAGTGGAAGATAATAGGCAATCACTCGGAATTTGCTCCTTGACAAGCCGCCTTTAGTGCTCTTACTCTAAAACCCAGGACTGGACTGCATTCTTCACTATCATGTGCTTCATGACTGTTTGTGTATCTGGGACGTCATCAGTCAACACAGCGCCGGTCTTCTGGAGAACAAGTGATATTCACAATCCCATCGCAATGGGACACGAAGAAATTAGACTGATCATCAAGTTTGTTAGCCCGTGTGATATGGTCGCAAACTCCAATTTTCGTCAAGAACTCACCCCAAGTGCCGTACGAATTGCGAAGAAGCGTAATAAGTCATTTTCATGAATGAGTTACAGCAAATGTGTCCGAAGTAAAAGTGGTTGCAAATTCTCAGTCGTGAGAAAAGATTTTTTGATCTTGTACTAGGACTGGTTATCATTGGAATTCTCGCAAGTCTAGGTACTGGAATCGCGACAGTAAATGTGAACAGGATTTCTAACATGGAGGATCGAGAAGCAGCTGCAAGCAAGGCCCTTGATAAGATGGAAACCCAGATTGCAACTTACTTCAATAACACAAAGGAATTGCAGACTAAATTCAACAAGGCGATGTCGGATCGGAACTTCAAGCCCTGCAACCAGACCACGACGAGCTTGAGGGGAAGTTGCCGAGTATCAGCTCTGCAGTATCGTATATTAAGAGCAAACTTCTTTCGGCAAGGACGATGCTGAAGAGTTCCCGGCGGAACTGGACCAAGGGAAAGGTTAATGCCGAACTTCTGGATTACTTCAGCCTGACACTATATTGTGGAGAGGCCTGCCCAATCCACCTGGCCCGAGCAAAGAGTTGTGCAGTATCTGAAGCTGGAGATGAATTCTACCTTAACTTCGCGGTGCCTCTCATCAGTGAAGACTTGACTAGTAGAGGCAGATCCATTCGCCTGTGATGGTTGGAAGAGACGCAGAGACATGTACATATTGGTATGATTGTCCGAGGTATGCTAAAATTTTTGCCAAAAGCACAACGATGTGTGTGTTCCATAAATATTAAGCTACCTCTGTCAGTCAAACCTGATCCTAGTTCCGCAAGGAGGATGTCGCTCATCTGTACCGAATGAGAACTCTACAAACCATTTTGCTATCAGTGTGTGCAAAAAGACTGGAGACGAGGCAAACTTCGTCAAAATCAAAACTCGTAATGGAATATAGTGTTTATTGCCCCGAATCGAGTATGACGATTGATAATGTTGAGGGAATGTGTCCTTCAAAGATATTCTTTATCCTACTGACGACACAGTTTAAAATTAATTACTTAAAATTTGATGGTTGCAAGATTAGTGTGTACCATCAGGAAATGCTTGGTCCTTCATTGCCTGTGAATTGCCATCTTAAGATTAATTGGACCCCTATGATAGTTGGCATGAAGAAACCGGTAGTGAATTCCAGAAAGGTTCGACTCCAAAGTTTCCATACTGTTCGAAACTATTGGTCAACGCAACAGAAATGCTGGAACGATTTAATTTATTGCAAAACCTGTTTAATATAAGTGTAATCTCGTTGTGATCTTATTTGATTTATCATGCCAATTTAATTGAGGGAAAGTGTGAGAATAGGTTCTACGAATTACCCACTCTGGATAACTGTGTTTAACAGTTCCAATGTGTATGATACTAAGGTATTTATGATAGTCCATTCGCCCCTTTGCCTGGGAGCCTATGTATGTAAGTTTCGGATTCAATCATCGGGAGTCCTGATAGACAGCTCTACCGAGACTGTTACTCTGTTCATCTCTTATTGTATCTCAATAAACCCAACCTAAGTTTGCTGTACACAGTAAAGCACGTATTTGTGCAACATCTCATTTCCTAACAATAACTACTGGCTTAGGACCATATTACGGCATTAAATTTGATGAAAACCTGCGAGGTCATTCGGACATATGGTCATAATTTTCAAACAATTTAAGCAGTCATTTTACAAAATACCTAAGTTCAAATTCGATTTAGTGCTGTACTATGACTACTTTCTGAAATTTCGATTCCCGCTTTGTTCACATCTAAAAGGGTAACCCATTTATTCCAAACATATCATCCGTGTGGCTGGGGTCAAATAGACGAGGCAAATGACTGATATATGCTGCTGAACCTAATGCACGACTGTGAGTAGTTGAGGGCGTCAGGGGTTTAGTTAATGAGAGAAAATGTCGATTTTAGCATGTACTATGTACATACCCTTTTTCCATACACAAGTACTAATTACTATGCTGTTTTTGTTTTAATCAAGTGTGATATGATTTCGCCGATATCACACACCCCAAAGTCGATGTACAGGTTAGATGCTTATTAGATCTGCGGAAAATGCGTGTATACTTCCGTCACCATATTTAAAAATTGCACAGAAGTCAAGCGGTAGCGACATTTTTTGCCGATAATTCCAAGGGAAATGTAAAAATTTGCAATTGCTACTGTACACTTGCTTTCAACTTCGAGAATACCGTGGTGGAAGTAACTATATACTATTTGCGCCTAGCTTCCTAGACCACTGTCAATTCCTTGTACTGATTTCATTATCTGCTGCTTTTTCGGACCCGCGGGCAGTTTGATATAGAGGTGGGACAGGAGGCCGCGCGTCCGTAGTCACGTGCTGTGGTTCTGAGGAATTTAATAACAGTTCAGATTTCTGGTTTTGTCGCGGAGAGATCATTGGCGAAGCTTCATACCTGAAGCTAAGTTAAAACCAGTGCGAGTACCCAGCTGAATAATGTTCATATCCTCAGTCTCATCTCCAAGTAAACCCCACCCGGTAGTAAGCCCACTACCTAAGCAATTCGAGTCGATTTCAAATATCAGCGATTCGCTTGTATTCAGACTAAGTACTTATGGAGTAACCATTTTCTGGAAGGCTTTGACTGTCCTGGCCATCTGGAGGTGAAGGTAATGTCCCGATGTAATTGTTCTTTGCCATCCACTGTTCCACTTTCTCATCCGAATTAATTTCTTTTGGGTTATAGATTTTGTTCGTCGTTGTCTCTGACATTGTGTTACTGTTTTGAGGTGCAGCTGGAACCTCTTCAAAAAGCCGTTCGGACGAAGTAGGTGGATCTGTTCCTCTAGTCACAGGATTAGCTTGGTCGTTTGTATCAAAAACTTGTGTTGAGGCAAATATAGGGGCAAAATGACGAATTTCTTTATTAAGCTGCTGTTGAGGCGCTATCGGAGTATGTGAAAGGTCAGAGAATTTGTGTGTAGTGACTAGGATTTGTTGATTGATTGTCGAGGTGATTATCGGAGTGTTCATCGTGCTAGAGGTAAGGAAGGTACCTTTGAGTGTTGGTTTGATGGCCCGCGATAGCAACTCCTGGAATGGAATCATTAATCTGTTGACTAGGAGGCGGGGGTGTGCCGTGGCCACTCCGAGTATCAGCTATCGGATCGTATGTAGTATACTGGATGGTCGGACGTAAATTCAAGCGTTCCTCCTGCATAACTCTTAATTCAACATCTGCGTTTTTTGGATTTTTAGGCATACCCTGGATGGAATTTTCGAAATCGTTTCGAATTTCTAAGACGGAGCGTCGGTGTAGTTCAGTGTTATCACCACCAGATGGAAAACTTTGATCTATATTACACGAAAGCTCTTCATTTTCGCATCGCCCTAATCTCTTGCTTGATAAGAGTTGATTTTTCCAGTGAGTTTGCTATTTTACTCTGGACCGGCGACTTCGACTTTTGATCTGTCGGAGTTTTATTACTATTTCTTGCACATAGTTCCCACGCAGGGGGAGGAAATGGAAAATCCATTGACCGTAGCTGCAGAAAATGTTCCCAACATTCTCTCATATTTTTCACAACCTTATGATCGCGCAGGTACAGTCTTGATTCCGACATGTCAATAGTCCCGTCACCTGTTTGCTGGCCTCTGGCTCGGGCGTCCTTTGACTCCCATGACCGTCGGTTGTCCTCTCCATGACTGGGAAACCTCTTTGGAGTTATGTTACCTCTGCTCACATTTCCACGGAAGTTGAGCTTCTTACCAAAAACATCTTCCCAACTCGGTGCTCTTCTGAAGTTTTCTTTAGGAATAGAATCCTTGGTTTTCTCATTCATGCTTTGAGGAGGGTACCAGTACGGTTCCTTCACAAGATGTTATGTTAGGAATTCCCAATCCGACATGGTAAACAGTTGAAATTTACCTTGCTGCTATCCCTTCGGAGCAATTCGCTAAGTGAGGGATGTGCGCGTCTGGGTGGGTCTTCTTCACTGATTCCCATACGAAAATCCCGGACAACTCTATTAAGCTGCTTATCTGTGACAAAGAAAATATTCTGCTGTCAAGGTATGGCGATGCTGAAGGAATTGGTGTTTGATGGATAATGCACAGTTGTCAGTCATAGTCCCGACAGTTACTCTAGGGTTGTGGTAGTTGTAGGGGACACTCCGTTCTCGCCCACCGTTGTCTTGGTGTATAGCAATGTTTCCTAAATTAAAACCACAACGAGGACACACCAAATCCCTACAGGATTCAAATGGAAACCCTTGCTTTAGACACACGAGAGTTTACTTATCTCTACGTCGGCACGCTCTTAATGCTCACCTTTCATAATTCCTCTGCTCCGTACTAGCTCCAGCTCGTGTCCACGGCGGGAGGTCATTACCATAAGGATATTGAATACGAGTGCCATTGATTCCGTAATTAGGCTGTGTGAAACAAAACCCGGATACGCGTGACGACACAAAGAACTTTAGTCTATTCGTGTGAGGAAAGTCTTGTTATACGTCTTGCCTTAGCAGGCTGAACTAAAATATTCACAACAGTAACGCCGCCTCTACTCACATTGTCAGAATTCATGATTGTGGCGTCCCGCCAAAAATCTTTCCCTCCACTGAAACGGCTGGCATAAACATTCCTCACTTCATTATCAATCATTTTTCATAGTGTGTATCGTTGCGGCCGGCGCTTTCTGCCCATATGATTGCATTAATTAAGCCCGGCGCCGTTGGATATTTACGATTATTCACCCGCCAAGCGACCCTCACTACCAAACGTCAGCTTTTGCGACAGTCACATTCTCAATATGCACCTTTTGATTCTTTGTTTAATGATACTGACTGACGCATGATAAACGGAACGGAATACAGAAAGCTTTGCGGATGGAATTATGGAGTGAATTTTATTTTTGAGCTTGGAATTCCAGCTGTCAAAAAAAGTTTGACTACGTTTTGAGTTCAGAAACAGGAGGCCAACAGCTTTTGGTAACTATGCGGATGACAAGACTGTACATGGGAAATATTCTGTAGATTCTTCTGAACCAAAGTGCGTATTATGCAGAGAAATCTGGAAATTGACACTGGATTATTACATACGACAGATCATATTTTCTTATGATGCTTATTTTTTGAATGGTATGATATATTGGCAGATGCCATTTTCACAGCCAAGCATGACAGCACTTATGGTACGGGTTATGTTTGCACACAACTTGTCGCTTGAACTTCTAACTGAAGTGGTTCCAACAAATAATAGGTATCTCCATGTGTTTGGCGTTTCAAGACAACATCCGTCTCCACCAATCCACTGAAAGTAGCGAATGTACGCAGAATGGGTTAAACGACCATAATCAGGAGATACTTTTCTCATGATTACTATCGCTAGGAACAAGTCAAGATTCCTACATGTAAATTAACCATTTATTTGGAAAACTTGTCATTGCTACAAGTCACGGAATGGGAACTGAAAAATGGGTACACTCCAGCTCCCACCCCACGTTCTCAAAACTCAGGTAATTAGGTACCCAATTCCCTAAACCTGCAGTAAGATTGCCAAGCTGTCTTTAACCTTTGCCACGCACGCGCCACTCAATGCTCATCATCTGCGAATTAGAGACCTATGAGAAATTTAGCATGTTCTGTGAATGGAATAATATACCTGAGGCCTTCGGTTTACTTACCGCAATTTTAATCCACGATTCCAAATGACCTTGAACCTTGTGGAATCGTCGCATGTCCTGTGTTTCGCAGGGGAAGATCTGGGATCCTTGCTTGATATCGAAACGCGAACCATGCTTCTGACTCTCGCTTTTCGTGTCAGCAATTTTCAGAATTACTCGGAATTTTTTGTCTTCTGTCGTTTTTATATAGCGCTCGGGCTAGTTTATTCATATGATAAAGCATAACCTACAAGTACTGAATAATATAACGATAATGATACAACGAACAAATGAATAAATAAGAAAACGAAGTTGAGCTTAGCTTGGACCAGTAACTGAGATTTTTGGAGATAACATTGCACTTTAGCCATATGAAATTGACGGTACATCATGCCAAAATATTATGTTTAAAATTAGTCAACAGATTTAATTTTATAGAGTTAAATAAATAAGTTATTGTAGCCAGCAACAATGTATTCTTTGGTAAATTACAACATAAGCTGTGTGAATCAAGTAGTTGAAATTTTAAATTCCTGCATTTATTCCTTTCAACTTTGTTTGAAAGGTGTTATGTGAAAGGTTAGTGATGGAGTTAGGAGTGTTAATGCTGAGTGTCTGAATCTCCAGGAGATCTTATCATCATCAGTGTCTTTTGCGATTAAAAGCAAGCATAAACATGAGGTTTGATCTGCCAGGGTAGAGGTCAGCTTAGCTCAGCCCATCTTCTCGGAAACTATTTTCTTATGAAGATAATAGAAATGCTTATATAAGTCCATGATTTTTAGTTCCGCAGAAAAATAAAACTAGTTTCTACTAGTGCCTCAGAGATTCTCTAATAAAGCGCAGTCCTAATTTAAACTATATGAATGATGTATCAGATAATTTTCTTGCCTCATCCAAAAAAGTGCCTAGTTACGTCCAGTTCTGATCTATGCATTGACGCGTAAACGGCGAAGGCCAGCGGCCAGCATTTGATTTTCGCCTCAGTTGCAAGACCCACCATATCCACAACTAGCTGGATTCCTCCAACCCCACCACCACACCAGAAAATAATTATATTCATTAAAGTTTGGTCTGTAGTTTTCGATGTAATTCGAATTCACAAGACACTTGATCAAAATTGAAGGTTCGTATGCGACTGCCGTCAAATGTGAATTTTTACTGTTCGTCCCTTGTTTTATACGCCACAGAGAAAATAGAGGGTCTTGAATTTAGAAATTTTTAGTTGTCATATGCTTATGCTGTTTTTTGTGACTGAGGAAAAAATCAGACGCTAGCTTTCGCATTTTTGCCGTCAAATGAAGTCAATTGTGCGCCAGCCAATTTTGATAATCAAATTTGTTTATTCATTTCCAACTCAACATCCGGAAAAAGCTATTGTCCCGGACGAATATTATTAGTGTGACAGACAATGCCACTGCGGCATACCTTTGAACATATTTCTAGCAATACCACTAACAGCTTCGGAAAATCCGCGTCCCTTTAGCTGCATGGCTCTAAATGGCAATGCTGCCTAACTTGGGTTGGCTCACAAATATTGCCATTATCCTTGGTTGTCCTTCATGACGGAGACGACGCAACCGTTTAAAAATCTTCAATCAGCCAATCATATGTGATGATTCGATTCGCAGGAGTACATCCTACAGCAATATTACTCACATCAGGGCACCCCTGTTGTTTTAACGGTCGGTCGGTTAAGTAAACAATTTCTAGATCAAACCCATAATTGCCGGCGGATGGGGCCGAAGGAGGAAATAGTTCAGACTCAATGCTTCCTTTTATTGCTGAGCAAGAGTGTGTAGTCTTTATTATGCATGTATTTTTCTCCCGTTACGTGCGTCCATGCATACATATGGGCGTTTGTATGCGACGATCCAGATAGCTCATCGCGGGAGCCAATATCACCTTGACTCCAAGCATATTTCTTATGGCTCCAGTCAGTCAGTTGAGTTAGTTCGTCAGTACAGCACATTTCTAACCCATAACCATCATTGTTAATAGCAACGGGGCTCATCTATATTCGAACCTTTTCCGAGAAACTTGGGATATCTAGATATAGTGAGCTTTTAAGCTATTCGTCAGACGTAGCATTTGAAAAGTGACAAAGAATGTTTACGGGGAAAATGTACTCCAACGCGTTGCCTATCATAGTATTTATTAAATTATTTATAACTTGGTAATATACGTGGAGATCCACACTTCTCCCAGAGGCACAACTTCTCTCCAGTACAACGTCTGAGAGAGACCTATCAGATCTGCAGTGTCAATTTCATTAACTCATACTGTGAACGCTTTGGCTACTTCAGTGTGGTTTTTCTGAGGGAACGCGATGGACGGGCTCCAGAAGTCTATGTTATTTCTTCTGGTCATTCTCGCAAGTGTTCAGGCTCATCAGGGTCACGAACAGTCTGGGCATCAGAGTCCGGAGGAGGTGGAAAACTGGACATACGGCGTAGACTTAAGGAAGAATGTAGGAGTGGATTTTACTTGGAATGCATCGGACCCGGAGTATGTCATCATGCAAATGAGCTCGCGGACCAAAGGTTACATCTCCGTAGGATTCTGTCCTGTGTGGCACGACAGCATGGAGGGTTGTGATATTGTGGTTGGCTGGGTGGATGATAGCAATGGAACTGCACACTTGGTGGTATGAAGCCATTTTTGCTTTGAAATTCTGGAATCCCTTTCAAAGAGATTTTCTAGACAAAACATTTATTATAATTTGTGGTAGGATTACCATTCACCAGGAAACTACCACCCTGTGAAAGACCCTTCCCAGGACTACATCCTTATTTCCGGCAAGCAAGAGGACAATTTTTTAACTACTATTAAATTTCGACGAAAATGGGATACTGGGGACAAGGATGACGCTAACCTGGAAGTCAGTTATTTCCAATTTTTCACAAGGCTGAGAAATTGATGCAGTAAATTGAATTGTATTATGTAAATTGTATTTTGTGTAGAAAGATGTCGTTCAGTTGATCTGGAGTTGGAACACAGAGGACGTGAAGGGTGTTCAGATGAAGGCTCATGACAGGAATAGCCGTGGACACACAAAGACAATGATCTCACTAAAGAGTCCTCCTGCGACGGTATTGAGAGGAAGTCAAGGGAAGTCTGGTTCATCTCCTGCTGGATCTGCGGCAAGAGTCGAGGTTCATCTCTTCCTCACTGCCATTTGGATTTTTTTGATAGACAAGTTTCTCCTGCGCTAAAATGTCAGTGTTCGAGTCACCATCCTGTACATTATGCTCGCTCACGAATCCCAGTAATATCTAGTTTTATTCTTGTACGTGCTACCACCACCGCTGCCACTGTCAGCCGGTACAGAACAATGGTGGACGTGAATGGCCGTGCTAAACTTTGAAGACTTCAAATGGAGACATGAACAAGTGCAATATGCTCGGAGCAGAAGGATACCTCATATGTATAGGCATAATAGATGATCCATCTAATTGTGATGTCGGATCAAGGCCCTGACTCAACACAAAACTGTCATGTCACATCATACATATGTGTATTAATTACAATAAAATCAATCTACTCCCGTTTCATGTCATGATGATGCAGAACTGATCACCGCAAAATGCACTTGCACATCATTATTCCTTTTCGTGGCTCTCATCCACTCCACTACGAGAGATCCGCTGCATTGTAGATTGAAAGTGTGTAGGTGACATGCCAATGGGAGCCATCCACTAATAGTAACAAGTGAAGTAGATTGTGTACTCCGCGTTTGTCTCACTGTCATAATTTCATGTACTTTTACGCTGCAACCTGAAGAGAGAACACTCGGACCGCGCCATCTTGACACTTCTCACGGCGCAAACGTGAACTGTTTCATATTATGCACATACGTACATGTTCAAGAAGCTGAAAGTGGGAAGCACATCCATAACTCAAGATCGTTAGGTATTTTTTCTCTCGTCCTGAATACAAATGACCAAATGTAATCCGCACCACACAGAGACGTGACAGGATGACAGGTAACGTGGAAACCATAGGGACATACTCAAAGTGCCTTCGTATTTAACATTATGTATTTGTGCATGCAAATGTGCGGAGTTTTTCATGTGTGTGCAGGTGTGCACAAATTTGTGCGTCCATTAAGCCCGCTTGTACGGGTATGTACAGGGACAAGTCTCTGTTGTGAAGTATGGAAGTAAGGGCATACCTACGTGGGAGACTGGTTGCCATGCATCAGTACGATCGCGAGCGGTCCAAGTGCCCACGGCACAGACTGGAGATCATTATTAAAAGTATTATTAATTATACATTTCTCACAAGCCCATTATGTTGCACTCGGGTAATTGGGAATGCATGCAAGCACGGATGGATGAAACCTTTATGCATATTCCTGTAACTTCCACTACCTTTCATTCCTAATATATGAGCCCAACTTGCAACTCTCTTTGTCTTAGGCCCTGAAAAAAGAGCGGGTGAGATGGGAGTTTATCAGGCAGACTGCCGTGCTCACTCACGATTATATGGTAGTAGTAATGGCAGTGCTGTGTATAATAGAAAAATAATCATATAGTCCTCTTGAGCATTACTCAGTATTTTCAATTTATTTAGCACCACATACATTTAGCTTGAATCTCATTGTGTGAATTTTAACTACACTATCATCATCGTACACGTATCATTTAAAACCCTTTCTGTCTTGTCTTTGACGTTGAAATGGACTGGATTTCCACCGCAATGTAAGGAAATTAACAGTAAGTGTGTGCATATGCATGTGTTTGTCTGTGTGTGTGTCGAATGGAAAAAGTCCTCTGCATGTGAAAGCTATCTCCGTCCACAGGGGAATTAGTAAGCATAATAATGTAGTGTGACGGAGGATGTGATTCCGGATGCATGTATAGTTGAGCACCTTGTAAAACCCAAGAAAATTGGAAGGAGGCTGGATCCTCCTCCCACTGGTACTACTACTACAACTCCAACAATGATAATTATTTAAGCATTGTGATCCTCCCAGTCACGTATTCGCTTTTTATATCAACGTGTGTGATTCTGTCCACCACCTCCTCACTGTTTTTGTGTGGGTCACTAAAACTAAACGTGTCCTGTCCACCCGACTATAATGGAGCCCAACTGTAGAATCCATCCTTCACGTGGTCGTCTACTCTGCTCTGCACCTATACCCATGTTATTATTTCGAGTTATAACTATTACTATTATTACTACTTCCTTTATTTAGAACAAGGGGAAATTTTCACTCATCACAATCCAACATGACTTGGCGGTCTTCCGAATGGATGGGGCTCTCGGAGCGGAAAATTCTTCAACAGTCCCTCCGTCATCATCACTGTGACCAGGGAACGACCCCACGTACGCCTTCGCAAAGAGGATACCCTTAACCAACCCCTCACTAGCTGATTCAGTTACATGTACACTCATCCGACAGGAACGTGCAGGTGCAAGAGGTTAGGCATAATGGGTAATAACAGTCCATGTGAGTTACACGGTCCTCTCCATCCCCCTATGAGCAAAATCAGTCGCCTATATTACTCTTCTAGTTTGGAGCTGAATTTTTTGGCACTTTGCATACCTATATGACCCGTCGTTCCTTTCCAGTCTGGCACTTCGGACCAGCAGAGATGAGAAAAACCTTCTCTCTGCATTAATTATCCCAGAGATGAGCTACAAAAAGGAACCGGTATCCTCCTCATTATTTCCAATTATATAATGATCTCACTTATTTACCGTTAAGCCGTGATGTGTGAGGATAGAATGGAGTTGTTTCATATATATTATTACGATTACCATCATTCCCTGTGTCTTTGCCACCTCCGCCGTTGTCTCTCTCACTCATTACCATTATTACCGTCATTACGACGGACGGAGATAGAACAACAAATAACTGCAAAATGGACAGTAATGAACCCATCTTAGCACCTCCTACGTCTCCTGACTTCAGTACTCAGTACTCATTGAGCCATAACACAATCTCCGCGTTAAAGTGGGGAAATTTGAATGATCCCACAGTTAACTTGATTTGAATTCCCGGCTTTTGAACCCTCCATATTTATGGATGATGGGGGAGACAGGGTAGGGGACTTGTAAAACAACAAATAAATTTGTCAAGTTCTCGAGCATGATGATTGCAATGGAATGGTAACAAGACGAGAAATACCATTGCCGCATTATTAGACTTGTTCAGAAAACCATGTATGTGAATATATACATGGACGGGTAGACTGGGACAGATTTATGACCGTGTGCAAAAGGTTATGTGCTCCTCTCTCTCTCTCTCACACACACACACACACAACACAAACTCATACGGCAACATATGCCTCCAACGGCAAGGATCTCTGTACTCGTAGGCCAAAATTCTGTCCACCAATTCGCTCCGCTGTTGAATCTTTCAAAGGCTGTCAAAAAACAACGGGCGTTTATGAATCCATATATGCCCTTCCTTGTTCTTTCTACGGTCGCCGATCATGGAATATGTTCATCCTTCGACCTGTGGTCATGCATCTTCCACACCGAGGAGTAGAACATGGTACGTACAACCAAAGGGGCAACTGACCCGTCATGTATACTATTTATTAACTGTAATTTATAAGCTATTAGTTCTACGCTAATGGTTCCACTTGCTTATGCAAAATATCACGGGGTGAAGAAACTATTAGGCCACTCACGAACTTCACATTGCCGTTGTCGTCATCTAAAAAAAATTATGGGACTCCCTTGTTCAAAATGGTGCCGCCTCCGCACTTGATCCTCTCGTCCGACCCGCCATTCACGTCATCATCCCCGGTTTAAAACCCAAATCTCCCACCACTCAACCGCCCCTCTCACACCCTTTGATGTCTTCTGTGAGATTGCATGATGAGGATTTTATAAGTGTCCATGGCAATTCTAGTAGTCTCATTCCGTTATTCACAGCTACCTTTTAGAACAATGGGTTGAGATACTCCAGTCCGAGAGCTCCACATGCCCTTTTGTTGATTCATCAAGGAATTTTCCCTTGTTATTAACAATCAGTTTGGATATGAAGTGAACCTCAATGTAAAATATGCATAGTGAGAGGAACTCGCTAGAGTCAAATGAGATCCAACCGAGTTAGCAGCAGCAGCAGCAGCAGCAACAACAACAACAAAATTAACAGAAACTTCAGTTACATTGCGTCGATCAAAGGTGAAACCATAGAGATGATACGTGCCTCTGTTTCCTGTTCCTCATGTGCCATTTGAAGCGACCTTACACCTTACCCTTTTTGAATGAAGCGGACATATGGATCGCCATTAAAATCTGCCCCTCAGGGAACGGGAAAGTAGATAAAGGGAATATCAGAACTGCATTTAAATTTGTTTTTTATTTTAAATTGATGACAGAGAGATAGAGAGAGAGAGAGAGAGAGAGAGAGAGGGAAACAGAAGGTTAAAATAATACAAGCGGCGATTACTATGGAGACCCCTTACAAATTAGTGTCATAATAACACCTGTCTCACTTGCAGGTGGAAAAGTATGGGCGGATTTTCATAATATCAGTAGAGTTTGTGGGTCAGTGTGTGCATCCTGAATAGGGCACTGCTGCATTATAGGATTAACAAAAATCTGGGTATCATTTGAGAAGAGAGAGAGATAGAGAGGGAGAGAGATTGAAAAGAAAGCAGACCTGCTCCTAAACTCTTATCCCGTCCTCTCAAGTAATGTACACACATGCAGGGGGTAAGAAAAGTCCTTCTAATTGAGCCCTTGTGTACATTGCTGACGATGGGTTGAGTTGCACACACGTGAACTGTAGTGTGATGCACTCGGTAAAAAATGAATCTGACTGAGCAAATAGAGACATTTTCTTATACACAGTTACTTACCAAAGCCGAAATGCATAGGTGAGTGCGTTTCCCATCTTTTTTCCCATCGACCCAACCAGTCATGTTTTTCTTGGTCAGAACTAGTTTTTGCACTCTCAACTCCGCACTAGTCATTCATTTTTGTGTACAGATTGACCACCTCTCCACCGCACTACGCGGGACATAATCATAATCATAATTCGACCAGGAGGGCGCAAAGAGAGAGAGGGGGGGGGATAAAGAGATCATACTAGTAGTCAGTCAGGTGATGTTAGAGACGCCGATTGGCATCATACTGTAAACTGCCAAAAATAATGAAGTTTTCGGAATGACTCTGTTTCTTGAGCACCTTCTATAAGAGCACTACGCGAACACCGTCATGTCATTACCAAGGCCAGAGATTGAATGATCCCGACGTGCTGAGTCCATATGTCAACGATCTGCCAAAACTACCACGTAGTTCCGCTCCTTGTGTGTGATACACACACATAAACACATTCACCCATAGCTCATCCCTCGAATTCTGGTTTGACCAAGTATTAATATTAATTTGACTGCTAACTTCTACAAATTTGATTCAAACATCATAACATGCATTAGCCCTACAACAATGCCATCATTAACGGGATTTTCCCGTGCCGCGTAAAACGACAGGAAGGGAAAAGGTCGAGCGAGGGAGATACTGAGAAAATCTAGTG
>WJFA01002558.1:0-15530 GCA_009870155.1 Pseudobourletiella spinata | reverse complement strand
TCAGGGGTCACCACTGCTACCGTTATAGTAGGCTTCCAAAAGTATATGAGTGAGAAAAATGGGAACGGTTTGCTAGAGAGATATCTTGAACGCTGTGTGGAACCATCGTCTCAAGGGCTGATAAACTATCGGGACGAGGGACTGTCTCCGTGGGATTATTCTTAGTTGCTGCCGCTCTTCTCTCAGTTGAACCAATTCATGAGAGATTCGGTCGTCCGCTTAATGCAATAGCAGGGCCACCAATGTGTGGGAAAAGATAATGCAATATTAGTGGTTGGCAGGCAAAGAGACCAGCTCCTTCCCTTGTTGTGCTGCAGATTCAGTGTTCCAGTACCATTGCCACCACTACAACCGCAGCTACAACCAATGGTATTACAGCCACTGTAGCTACTCCGCTGAACCGCGGGAAGGTTGGAATCTTTTTAATGGAAGATTCATGTATAAATTGCCTCAGCCCCGACCACTCACATCTCTCTGTACTGTGGCCAGAGTCTTCCGCTAAGGAGCTGTGGGATGTCTGAGTTGTGAGAACCATTAGCACTCAAACCCACACCGCATACAGTCGAAGCCTCTTTGGTGGCCGTCGGATTCTGAGGAGGGATTCTAAATTGTTCCTTAAATGATGTGGAAAGGCAATGAATTCGACTGGAACCTACTTCGTGGTAGGGAAAGCCGGGCTCTGTGCTGGGGTGGCTGTAGAGTATAGCAGCAAACAGGGATTTTTAAATGAAATAATTCAGCTGGGAACATTTTTCCGTCGTACTTTACGCTACTCTAATGGCATCTCAGTCGTTAGTCTGCACGCAGTGACATGAATGAGGGGAAGGGAGAAAGTTTCTTTCCCATGATCACTCCACTGTATTTGACCCCGGAATTCCTATCATAAGTTTTCCACTACCCGTAAGTAAAATTCTATGTTTCAAGATTTACTGCTCCATAACTGCATTGTAGTGAGGCTGATCCTAAATGTGACCTTTACGGGAACTACACCGGTTTATTGTGCACTTTTCATCGGGTAGATATAGCCATGGTACTGCCTACTGCCTGATTCCCGGAGAAGGAAAAAATGAGTCTGCCATATACCTCAGTTGGACAACAAATTTAATTTTCTCGCTCATCAAACAGGAAGAAACTTGTGGAGTGGGTAAACTTTATCCGTTTCAGCCATTTGATCATGTAGAACGGCCATGCGGAAACGTTCAGAAAGTAGACGTTAGCACATAGTAAGGAGTTGGCTTGAATGGAAGTGTGAGAGGTACTCCTGCGGGATCTACTTCTACACTATTGGGCCATGTGGGATGGAAAATTTCGAACAATTTTATTCACCTACCTTACTTCTTAAGCATACATATATAGATATATGTCGAATTCTAATAAACTAGTACAAGGGCAAAGTGACAAACTTTCATTGCATCCATTCTACTCACAAGAGTAATAAATTGATGGAACCCCGGTGGCTGCTCTTCTTTTAGTATAACAAACTCTGCAAAAGTTACGCTGTCCTCATGCACTGCTATGAATTCGAACACTTCTGTTCCTCCAGCGAGCTACTTTAATGGAGTGCATGATGTGATGTGGAAAAGAAGAGAAAATGGGAGACCGCGTGAAGGAGGCGCATTAGGAAGAAGAAGCCATCTCCTCTATACTGGCTAATTAATCAAATCTATGGTCTATACATCGTTTCTTCAAATTTCTTTGTACACCCACCACTAATGCTAAAGAGATTCTGAATATTAGTTTCTATCGTGTAGGAATCAGACTCGGTCAAAGGTGAATTCCAATTCGGGATTCCGAAAGGACTTATTTTGGACACTAAGTGTGGATAACACACATTATTCCGTATGAATTATGGTGCGAAGGAATGATAAAAGAATTAGTACGAGCTTCAACAGCAGGATTCTTGAAAAATATTTAATCTTTCCGTTTTTCTCTTAAATAAGTAGATTTCTATGCTCAAATCTTGATCTAGTTTCGAGCTATGTAAATAAAAGGATTTTTGGCTCCTGAAAGTGTTTGAAAGTGTAAAATTTAGTGGAGCGGCTGCGAAAGCTGTGGCGTTAGGTTGTATTTTTGGAATGCTCAAGCGATCTCCCGGTAATATTGCAGCAGTGTGGGTTTTTTACCCCCTCCTCTTCTCAGTCCCTATTGAGGGACCAGCATTTAAGGATACGTACACGTAACTTTCTCCGCCACTTGCAGCAAACAAGCGGTAGAGATGGTTCTAAAATCTTTATTATCCTCACCGCTGACACTCTCAATTCTGCGTTCCATACGGCATTACCACCGTTATGTTTCCATGCAAGCTACAAATTTGACGCAGCGCAGCTGCCATGAGGAAATTGAACTCGAAAATTATGGACAGTGTTCCGGCCCAGTTTAAGACAGCGAGTGGAAACATATGAATTTTATGGCAGTACATTTTCCTCGCGATCAGCTGATGTCAGTTACCAAGTTGAGTCATAAACAGATGTTAGAACAGCGTTTGGTAATGGAAAAAATTTCCATTTACAACACGTAGGGCGTGAACTCCGTCCCGTGTAGGATCTGCACTGTGATGACGGAGGCGAATCGTCGTACAAGTAGTTTTTTCGAGTGTGCAGCAGTCAATTTGTGTATCAACTTCGATTAGCGTGTTAAATTTTGCTCGTGATTTAAAATCATGGGAAGAATCTTACATTTTTTGAAACGAAACTAATGTTTTGGATGGTCGCATTATTAAGATGGTAAGAGCCATACCCAGATCACATCTGGATTAGGAGTAGAGGATACGCTGGTGTGAGCTGGGATGCTGAAGTTGCCAAAAAATAGGTAAATTCTTTTAAATGTCACCAGCCCAAAAATCAATGATTATGTGCGATCGAAGCCATCCAAAACCATTTCTAGCACCAAAATTCAAGCTGCGGAAATTCAGATTTGACGAGTTAGTGAGTATTTATTTAACGTTCACAACTGGATAATCCTTGTGGAATTCAACGTGATTTTTAGTGAGGACGCGCCTCCTTACTCTTTGGACCTAGTGATAAAAAATTTGAGGGCTAGCAATTTAGTCAAACTTGAACCACCGCATCTAGGATTTTGATCTTAGTACCCTTCAGAGCCTCATCACACATGGTGATTCATTTTTGCGTTCGTGTACCTTAGTAAGCTATCTGATGTTAGACGCACTACAATTTAGCTTACTTCCCGTCCCGACTAGGAATAAACCTGACAACAGGATATGGAGAACCTGCAGCCTGCAGCAGGTGATAAAATCCATCTACGTAATAAAAATACTAACTACAATTCAACAAATTCAAAAATTATCATACGCATCCTAACTAAAACGTGTAAACACTACGTCGTGATAATACTCATAAAGAGAAAAATGCACACCTTACCTGCTCACCAAACAATACATTTACAACTAATAATACAAATAGTACCACCGGAAATTTCCGCCAGTCCGTACTACACTACGATAGCTGCCAATACATCACACGCACCACCGCACCCACTGTGATGGCCACAAAAATACACCACTGTGGACAACAATGTTACCTGCAAACTTGCAACGACTGCCGTGTCCTGACGCAAATGTATATGCGTTCCCAGTAATCCAACAATATTCCATTGTTCCCATGGCCACTACATCCCTACTCCACCCCGTATATGCTCCCAAATTTTCAGTTCGGCTGAAAGTTTCATTCACGCGTACACGGGATTGTGCAAGATTTCTCGAAATATTGCACATTTCGCGCAAGAAATTTCCTCCGGGTACCCCCAGCTTTACAGTCGCATATACTAGTCTAGCCCTCTCCCCATTGATCTACCCACTACAGGTGCATGCAGAATTTAACAGCCATCAGTTCAGGTAGTTTATCTTCGGAAAATTCATGCCTTTCGCTTCTACCATGCAACGACAAGTGGAAAAATATTTTGCAGTACAATGAAAAAAGGAATAATTTCTTATAAATATTTAGTTCATGCAGGAACCAGGAAAGTACTTGCACATTTGCGACAATTTTGGCAGAACTTACCAGCGCTTTTACTAGATACTTTGAGTTATGAACCAGGTGTAGTTCCAAGATGTCGAAGTACAGTAAGTGTCTGGGTTCCATACAGGTGATTCTTTATCCAAAGTGAGGCCCATGATCATGAGGAATTTTTGTATGCAATCCACACGGTAGTTACTAGTACTAGTAAGATCATTGGGCTTTAGGCTATCCCTTTTTTAATTGTGGGCGGTCAGCCAGACATTTTCTTGCAATACTGGCGGACGTGCGTCATCAACCACTAACCTGTGTTGCTTATGTAAACCCACTGTCTGGAATCATGTTCGTGCAAGAAGGAATTAGGGTATGAAAAATAATTGAGGCCCAGGCTTAAACTAACATTATCACTGGAATATAATCACGTGTCCGTGGCACTAATCATCGAAGTGCGGAAACTCAGGTTTGGCCTGTAGGTCATGCTCATAAAAAATCCCATTAGTCGACCATTAAAAGTCTTAGGCATCGTGCATAAATTACGCTTGGGGTGGGTGGTCCTCCTCGAGACCGCGTTACGGTCCATGTAAGTCAATGTTAAAAAAAGCGTAACTGGGGTAGGTGGTGGGTCATTTCTTCAATTTTTGGCGTTACGTAATTTTTGCACGAAGCCTTATTGGCCATGCCATAAGACCATTCAGATGGACCCATGTTTTGTTTTATGTATTGAAAGCAAAGTTGTACATACATTTAAGTCATTATTTAAGTATTGAGTAGGTACGAGCTGATCAAAATGAACAATTACTGACCTGAATTACAGTAACTTCAGTTATGAATGAAATCATTCAGTTGTTATTGTGACAAGTTTTTTTTGTTTACTTTTCATAGCTGTAGAATTATCTTGTGTGGAGCTTTTTCAAATGAACGTGAAGTTAGGATGTGTATGACATTTGATATCTTCAATTATTGGAGTCTTATTTGTTATTAAGTTTCCAATGTATCCATAATACTGTCGTTTTTCTAATGTTTACTTGGTTTGAAATAATGAAAGACAGATGGGACCACGTGGGTTCGGCATTCGATTTCACACATAGGAAAAGGGCGAGCATTACCAAAATAAGCCGAGAAATCTGCCGGACATGGGTAGCCCACGTCACAGAACAATTCCGGATGAACGGGCTGGGAACATAGATTCGCCATCTTGCTTCTTCATATTGCCTCATCTATGATCTTATTGTGGTATCTCATTTATGTGGCAACTGCCGCATTCGTTGGATGTCCGAGGTGGTAGAGACATGACAATGACAAATATTTGGCCTCTGCGGTGGTGAAATATATCACAACCTCAAAGTGACGAGCTCCACACAGGAGTTTCCGTGCATAAACAGTCTGTGGAACTACGCCGGGTTCGTCGGCGGAGTCTCACGGAATTCGTCCTATGTACGGAACGTTTTGGAGAATTACCACTTATATAACCTGAAGCTCTATCCAGTTTTCGGAAGGCGTGTCTTACATGCATACATTCCTATCTTCTACTGCTGACTTTACCCCCTACATCGATTTCGGGATTACTATTATTGTTACGAAGATAAGATAGCGATGCCAATGCGTTTGTGATGTAAATTCAAGGACAAGATGGGTTTACCCCTTCCATTAGGATAGATATACCTTCAGGTCAATTGATGGGGAAGCGCAGTAAGATTTGCTCCATCGACTTCCTAGTACTGAAACTCTTAACCACATTTCCGTGCTGTAAAATTTTGCTGCAGGACGTGAAAATGACTTTTGCTGGTGGGACCGTATGACTCCCAATTTGAAAACCGAACTCATGAGGAAATTCAGAAGGGAAAGTTAGCCCCCCTTTTTCCCCTATCTCGAAGGAAAAATATTGGTGGGTTGCCAAAAGCTAAGCTTGAATTCCCACACCCACGAATTTTCGGGTTATAATCATTCTCGTTGACCCATCTCACCATCCGTAGAATCAAGTCCGTATGTGAGAGGCCATGTGCCAGATGTCCTTTGTAAGTGACTTCTTCCATTGTATGAACATGAACGAACCAGCAGATCATGTGCAGAAAGAATTACAACTTTAGTTTTTCCACTCCCACCATTGCACTACACCTCAGAGCCCTTACCGAACCTCTCCGATCCTCTTCCTGAGAGCCTCCGCTGACACATTTACCTTGGCGTGTGCCTCACGTCCAGGAAGGAATGAGCCTTAAAAGCACAAGTAGAGTAACCACTTGATAAAGTAGACGATGTCACACCCATTCTTAATATTATCATCAGTTTCCCTCACAACTATACTTTCTAACTCAGGATATCGGACTACACTATTACTTACATCCAAAGATTCTCTCCTTTTCCCGTTTTCCCTTTAATGGAGGAAACTAGTGAAGAGATATTATAGTTTCCGTACCAGAAAGTAACGGTTGCAAAGGAAGGAGAAAATCATTACACTGACATTCCAAGCACGATCGGCGCAAAGTCTACCGACATAGTCGTGAGCAAGGTCCTCGTATGCAATGACTCATTACTGGAATTTCCGCACCCATTTCCACGAGCTGTAGACATCTGATTTTGTAAATGTACATAGCAAGGCTGAACTACAGGATAAGGTGACGCAATACAGACGGTTCTATCAATAGTAAGAAGTAAAAATCTCTCCTATCCCCTCGTCTTGCTATTTCGAACAAGATTTGTGAGAGCGGAGAAAACGGCTCCCTTAGTTGAAACGCCATTTATTGCTGTTGAAATTTATATCGAGCCAGTTTGTCAAAAACTGTGATACTTCGAACGCCGAAGCTTTCCTCAGAGGATAAAAGCTAACGCAACTAAGGAGATGGTGAGTAGCGACTGGGAATTTCCAGAAGGTATTTGTGTGATTCCTCAACCGCGACCCGCGACTCTTTCACACTCCACAGCACCCTCGACGACAGTTAGGATTTTTCCATGAACACGAAGGATTTCGGGAGGGTTGAAATGCAAGAACTACAGTGCAACCGGCTGGGTTTGGAAAATATTAATTCACATACTCCTTTTCTCTCAGTCGTACCTCAAGAAGGCAAGGGAACATAAAAGGTTTATATTCAAAGCCTCTTCTAGGAACTCAATAAAATAAAGGACTGTAGGTTATTCATTTGAGGTCATTTAGGCTCGAGGCATTACTGTGGTACTCTGTTCGTAAGCATCGGTTGACAGAATTCACGTGTAAACTTTAGATTACTATGCTGTTTGTGTCTGGTAAAGGCTTAAGTAGAGGGCAAGAAGTGAGCCTGCCGGATGTACCAATCGTTCGAAAACTTAATATCCTTGGAGGAGGTGCTGATTGATCCCTACTGAAGCTGAAGCTCAAAGAATCTTATACGCTATAAATGGTCATACTTCACCAAACCGTACCCGAGAATTGGTATTCTAGACGGTAGCCTGACGGAAAGGATTCGCCGGATTTTTCCGATACCCTTCAATTTTTTTCAAACTTAAACTTGGCAAGGGGTATCGATCCAAGAGTGCAGTATTCTTTGGTGTCCACAAAGCAAAAAGAGGGAGCATACTAGCGAAATAAATGCATTATGTAATGGACATTCCAGATGAAGTAAAGGCTGAGAGCTGAGCTATTACGGAAAGTTCCTGTTCTCAGTCCGTCCAATATTTACGAAATCTCTAGTGTAGTCATGCTGGTTCCAAGAGGAAAAATCAGCACACGCCAACTGTAAAAATTTCGGAACGCAAAACCATCTACGTATTCTGTGAGGGATAAAACAAGGGATGGACAGTAAAAATTACCGTTGGGTGAAATCCATGCTGCTTTAGGAACTTCAATTATGACAAACCATCGTGTGAATTACATGGAAAACTAGGTTTATGAAGTAAGTGTTAGTGAATATAATTATTCTCTGGTGTGGGTTGGAGAGATCGAGCTAATTAAGGATATGACAGGTTTTGACAGAACAAATGTGGATATGAGCCAAAAACGAAATGATGTGTTTCACACCTTAACCGTCGATATACAGATTTACCAGTATGAAGTCCCATAGAAAGAAAGAGAGAGCAATAACATAGCTCGTGCAAGCTAGTGGGTACCATGCTTTTCCACTTCCATCCAGGTATGATTAATTGCAGACTCCTGTATCCCCTCCCCGTCCAAATAGTACATTCGAAATGTCATTAACTGAATTAGAGAAATAAACGTCCCAGCTTGTTTTGTAACCAGGAGCCATGGGTTAATTTTGGAACCAGGAGAGTCAAACAAGTCACCTACTGTCGTGCAATGCTGATTTACTAGCAAAACGGATACAAAGGATTGAAGCGGGGAGTTGGACCAACTGACATTAGTTGGACAAGGAAGCCGTGGTTCCGACAAGACGTGCGCGATACGAAATCCAACCACCCTTCAATACAGCCAATTCGGAGCACAATGTAATAAGGGAGGAGTTCCCACTGAGAAATCAGCTAAACAGAGATTAAAATCACAAGTGGGACATCTAGGAAACTTTGAACCTACTCTCTCAGTTCTGTACTATTCTGACTGAATCAGCTTAATATTCTGATTGATTCTTTTCACTCTACGTATTCGTGGAAGTTCCAGTGGTTCTGAGCATGCAACTCAGTCCGTTTACTTTTCTTGTGTAAAGAACGTAATGGAACAGCGGCATATATGACAGCCGTACTTAAGTGAGGAACAATAACATTGGGATGTCATGTTCCTTTCCACTCTGTGCTATGACATGAACCTTTTTGGGAAAGGAAATGGTTCTGGACCACGCTGTAGCCGAAAATCGTTGAAATGTGGATTCATTCAATTAAACAACAGATTCAAGCTACAGAAACTCCTAAGAGATGCATTAGGTAAAGCGCTCTGATTAATGATCGAGTGTTTAAATACACCAGTGCCGGTCAGCGACCATCACTCTTTAATCTGACTCAGCACTCATTTCTATTCGGAGTGTTTCACCTGTCAGGCACGTCGGCTTATCCAGTGGTTCCTTAGGTGTACAGACAAGTTCGAGCCAATATCTATGAAAATAAGCTTGTATGGTTCTCCGTTCCCACAAATCCATTATTTTACGGTAAAACGTGCTCGTATGAATCGGAGAGGTTCGATGTGCGACATTTCTTTTATGAATCTGTTGTGAAAATTTGTCAGATTTTTTGGACAAGCATGATCTATATGGTATCTGTGACCGTTTGGAGATGTGCTTCGACTCGACAAGATGGGGCTAAGCTGAATTTATACTTTTCGGCTTCGGAATCAGAATCCCCATTGCCAGAGATCGCAAGTATAGATGCTTGTTTCAGAGCTTCGGCTCAGAATCCAGGTTTGTGTCGTCGCAAAAATTATAAACACTCGTGCGATTCAGCATCAGTGTCACAAGCAAGAATCAAAATGAGAATGTGGCATTCATACTTCACAATTTACTGCTGTGGAAATCCTGCGAGGCGATCCTTCTCAGACCCATATGGAAATCATTCCCTCACACGGCGACACAAAAATTAGAATTAGAATAACTCCATTTTTTCCTTGTTAGCGTAAACTGTGGACGGCAATACAAATTAACATTATTAACAATACTCTGACAGAGCCAGAAATGTGTGCATTCGTGCAATTTCTTAGAATCGACCGAGAAAAGCGAAAGCTTATTCTGTCTTGTTTACAAGAGTAGGAAAGCTAGGCGCAGTATTTCGTTATATACGTGAAAAATTCGGTATTTGTCATCTTTTAAGCCGGGAAGGTTAACCTGGAAATTTGATGCTTTTTATCAACAGGATGCTTGCATGTACAATGGCTGCGCATGTCTGCGGTCACAGCCGACAATTATTTTATTCAAGTAATAATTTCCAAGCTAAAAATTACGAGTAAAGCCAAAGCCTTAAAATTTAAGTTTCACTAAATTTTCCCATGTTACAATCAGAAATAGGAAACCTCGTTGGAAAAATGTATTCTTTTTTCAAACATCGGCATCATACCCTGCCTACCCTCGAAATGGGGATCTGGTTACAGGGTGGACGGGAAAATCCAGTTTTGTTGCATGACACCATTTTCGTGTGTAGGCTACCCGATGAAATAGTTTGCAAACCGATACCCGGTATTATGTTTCCCGCTTTAGTTTTTTCTCCCAAAATGAACTGCCTTTTATGAGAAAAAATGACCGACAACTATGATTCCGTACAAAATTTGAGTAAAAAACGGGATTCCAGGCCCTAAAACGGGCAACATAATGCCCAGAATTATTTTATGTTATTTTTTATACAGAATTATTGTTTGTTGTTATTTGTTTGTTATTTTTAGGACTTTGTTTTCTCAGGATTATTATTTTTTTACTGAATTATGTTTTTTACAGTTTTTACGAAATGAAGTAGCAATGTTATGCATATGAAATAACTCGAGGAAATAACATTACTACAATATTGCAGAGGTACTAGCAGACATTACGATACCCAGATTCGGATTGTAATGAAATTTAGGGTTTCTTGTTGAAATAACCTTACAACTAAAACAAACTGCACCAAAATTATTAGTAATGTATACTACAGTACGGGTAACGTCATACCCTAAAATATCCGAACTCATATTTTTATGCGCGAATGTTGGAATATTTGGAGAAATAATACTTCTTACACTTTAGGTAGCTCATTTGCATGGCGAAATGCAGCACACGCAATACCGGGCATTATGATACATGGATTACCAATGAAATCAAATGTGGCAATTAAGCGCACACGAAACTACTTCAGTAATTGTCTGTTTTAGTTTTTAAGGTTATTTCAACTAAAAAATCTTAAATTTCGTTTCAATCTGCATATTCCTGCCGCACCAATATTGCTTTTAGTATACTGCAACTTCCCTCTTTGCATTTGCATTTTCAGTAGTATTTTTGAAATCTGTACGTGGTTAGTAAGTGGTTTATTCAAAATAAGCTATCTACTGTTAACTTTGAATTAGTAGCTCATCTTGCATATTTACGTGGGGTACGAAATCTGTTACACACCACAATTTTTGTCAGACCAGATAAATAAAGATAGACAATAGAATAGTAATATTAACATGCTTCTAATAATAGTAAACATAATGGCTGGTACAGTTGAAAATTACAAGCAGACAAAGTGCAACTAAAGCAGAAAAAGTGAGTTGAGAGGAGAGTCGGCCGTCCCTCTCGTTCTCCTTTTGGTAATTCAAATGCCGAAAGATTCTGTCGGAATTCGGTTGGAGCACTCCGAAGCTGAGTCTGACCGAATCTGAAATATAATATTCTTAGGCTGATTCCACTTCCGAAGTCCGAAACTGATTCTGTTTCTGATTCTGAAGTATAGACACCCTTCAAAAAGTTCTGAATTCTTACAAATTGGCATTTGGGCAATTCCGAAGGTGATTCTGAAGTGTGCCGATGCCGAGCGTGTTCCTACGAGCTTAAATCCTGCTTTACCACTACGTCATCTGGTCACAAAACAGAGGAACAGTATTCGCGATCTTACATTATAGGAGTCCACAATGGTAACATCGTGCGCATGACATTTTCCAACGATATTCCGTGACAATAGTTATGACTTCGGGAGGAGGAGGTTGACCTATAAAGAAACAGGCTGGGAAGTCGGGAATGGATGTTTTAAAATAGCTTAAATCATCAGTGAGCGAGATATCAACCTTTTCAAAAATGACAACCACATGACGAGAAGAATGATGCGAATCAGGACTTGCACTGATCAAGTTTTTTTTGATCAGCAATTACCGCTAGAGATCAGTTAAGTGTTATCTTTATCAGCTTTAGCTGATAAAAGATATTACCAGTACAAGCCCTGATGCGAATCATAATTGAGCTGTACTAACCAGTTTGAAATGGCCGTAAACAGGGAACTTTACGAAAACCATTTGCGCATCCGGCTGTGAACATGTTCAAAGAGGAAACCAATCCTGACTCTCGTATAACATTCACCCCTAAGGTGGACGTTATTATGTCCCCATTACTTTTGATAATGAATAAATTCCAATTTTGAGTAGACATATTCTAAGAAATATTGAAAAATTCAAGGTTGTAGTTGTAGGTAACATGTAGGAAATGCTCTCCCGAAAATCCTATTTGTTTTAATGACAATGTTTTCTATTTGGATTTCTTCCAGCAAATCGACCTCAACCAAGATGGTGTAGTTACAATTGATGAGCTCGTCGAGTGGTGCTCTCGGGATGAAAGAATCCTCAAGTCCCTGGACATGATGGATACTGTGCTGTGATGTGTGCACAATCTGGTCCAACTTTTCTACATGACCAGCTGGTTGGCCTGCTGCTGATACAACTACTATGTACTCGTACCACTCAAGGCTGTCTCCGCAGCCGTAGAATCTTGTACTACAGTCGTAAAGTTGAACTATAAAATGAAATAAGGAATGAAATGAACTCAGCTCTTACAAGCATTACCTGTAATGGAGGACATAGTTCTTATAGCTAACCCTTACGATGGTCAGTAGGATACATTTATGGTACCAACATGTTGCAGTCTTTATTCACTCTTCAACTTCTACAAACTATACCTAAACATAATTGAATGCGTACAAAATAATTTTCGTCTCCTCTATTCATAACTGTCAACCTGTAATTGAAATCTCTATCCAGGGTATGCGAGAGTACGCCTGTGTGATGGACTCGACAGGTACCAAGTAATATTAACAATGGTCAAAAACACGAAAACCTAACAATCTGATATGTGATCAATCTGGTCCTCGCTTCTGCCGTAACATATTACCCCTCTTAAGTTCTTGCCACAAAGGAGTGTGTGGTAATTTCTGCACGCTGAGGACATGGCCGAGCCAGAGGGCGACGTTACGACGCGTTAAATGACCAGGGAATTCCATCTCTTAGGATAACCCACTTTTGCGATGTTCGTGATTCACATAACGCAGTACTTCGGATAAAAAGTCATCATAACTATGAATGTTATTACTATTATTACTACATAAATAATGTCTACTTTCATGCACCGTAGGGTGCAAATTAGACGATTCGTAACTGTAGCCCAATGTTCATGATGTAAATGACCAGACTGTCAAGACAGCCAAACACAGAGAGGGGAGTGCTCCTCCATTGCCCGAATAGGAATGTTACTTATTCCGATTATCGTGCGTTGTCACTTTTGCTGCGAGTGAGTGAGTTGCGAAATGCGAATAGCAGTAGCAGTGCAGGCTTCCAACTGGACTATATGTGTTGCCACTACTATTTGTATGGTAATTTTCAAGTCAAGAAACGATTGGCAAAGCATTGTAGATTTAAGCTAATACGATGGGCAACTAGTGGAGACACATTTGTACAGATACATACTTACCTTGCCTCATTACATTTGCCTTAATGACCATTGTAGTAACCAGAGTTGCAAAATGTTAAGCTAGCGATGCAATAATATTTATCATTGCTTCTGTTAGGGATAACCTGCAGTTTATCTGAATAATACCAATTTTATTGGATATGACCAAACTATCGACTATCCTTTTATTTATTACTTAAACAGCGGGAACAATCGCAGCTTTTGCGAAGCTGTGTCATTTTTCCAGATTCATCCAACCTGGCTTGACTGTTCCTTTAAGGAAGCAGGGGGGAGCAAGAAACAACATTGAAAGCATGATTTAGCTCATCTAAAATCGGATATCCCATGCTGAATCAGTTCCTGATTTATTTGACAATTTAAATCCAAAAGTTTGAGAAATTGATGCACATACAATTGGCTCAAAGTCAATACCTATTTAAATCGTTTAGTCGAAACATTTCTCATATTGAAAAGTGAAGTAATTGCTGCAATAGCTATAAAAATAATGTCAACAATACATGAAATGGTTTTATTAGCTGTACAAAAGAGGTGAGGCCCACAGAGAGTTTTGATGCCCAACCCACCCATGTAAAAATGTCTCCGAGGTGGGCTGCCCAAGCCCAGCCCATCTCTAACAATATTTTGAAAGTGGGCCACCCATGCCCGCCCACGGCTTTCTCCAATAACTAGTGCCCAGCCGACGTGGGCCCGTGGGCAGCCCATGGGCATACACATGTTTAATTGCTTTCAAAGCAATGAGTCACCCTACAGGACAAATAATTTGAAACAAACAGTAGCAGCCACGTTGTGCTATAATGTGTCAAAATAAACAGGCACTAGCCGCAGGGTTCGGACTATCTATGTAATATCTCGGTTACCTAGGGTAAGTGATGAACAATCATGTTCGAAACAATTAAAAAGTTAACCAAAATGCATTTAACCCTGGATTCTTCAAAACATAATCTGTATGACAGCAGAATGATGCCATAAAATCAGTTTATACATTTAAAATGATAACTTATTCGACTGCATTTCCTAATCGACTTGAGTCGAAAATTGCCTATCAACACGATCAAAATCAAAATTGAGCGGCCTTCTTTATCAACATATTCCTCTCCGCCGAATCCCTTGTTAATGAGTACTGTTAATAGCTAGATTTTGTTGGACGATTTATTATTAGTCTGTGGTAGGAATCTTCAACTTATAAAACTTCAATAACACCGAAAAATATAAAAAGAATACTAGAACAGAAATATTGTTCTAAAATTGTTGCAAAACGTGTTAGAGTCAGTAGGAAATTTACGTCATTTCATTACTTTTCCGTCCCGTTCCGAAACTTAGTGACCGTAAGGAATATTATTTAGACTCTCTAAATACTGGCAACTCTCCACAATTCCTTTGTCGATTCGATCTGTTTAGCTGATTTGAAGATTTTAATTTGAAGTAATTTTTTGTAAACTGCAACCTGCAACTTCTTCCTCAAATTCTTTCTAAAAAGTTTGGCTTTAACGTGTTGGAATTGGGTGGGCGGAGTTACTTGGCACTGGACAGGTGTACTTGAGATCAACAGAAACTACAGAATTGAATTTATTTTACATTCAAACTGATCAGCCACAAATAAGGTCCTCCCAATGGTCTAATTGTGCCTGCCCTTCGAAATGACTGAATTCGGAGAAATCGACATGCGGTAAAGTTTGATCGTTTTGAAAAAAATACACCCATAAGATATTTTCGGGAGATACAAAATGGAAAACTTCCGAAGGGAATTAACATGGGATTTTTTAATCTTCTAATGTTCCCCCCTTAGTACGGTTTCAAGAAAATCATGACATGCGCTCATGCCTCAGGCACAAAAATACTTCTGTGGAAAATAATATGTATTGCTTAAAGGCTAGTGTTAGCAAAGGCATTTCGTCCCCTTTGTGCATTTTTATGCAATACATAGTGTTTTCCATAAAAGTATTGTTATGCCTGAAGAAAATTTCCATTTTGGATCCCCGAAAATCACTTTTTACTTTTTAATTTTTGTGTGCCTTGAATGTCTAAACCGCGACGTGGCGACAAAGTTTGGCACTTTCCTAGGTTTTTATATAGCTGCTTTATTGAGGGGCCATACGGCCAGACACATCACAATGAACTGGTTCGAACTATGCAGCTGACAATTTAGACAGTGTATACAGGACGAGAGCGTGCAAGGTCCGACAATTACCTTATCTTCTCCGACATCCGGAATTATCAGAGGGATGATAGAGCGTCATTCTTTCTGGAGAATTCC
>WJFA01002557.1:0-15530 GCA_009870155.1 Pseudobourletiella spinata | reverse complement strand
CGGGGCATAGGCCTCGGGCGGCATGCCGAATTTGCCCCGTGGTTTATTTAACCCCAATCTACATCTGCCACCCATGGCCGGTGCTGCCCGCTTTCCTATATGTTATTCATATGGCATGGCATCTACAAAAAGCACATAAGTTTGAGCAACCTATTCCTCAGTGACCCTTAACCTCAGGTCATTGATATACAAAAGGCTTCTTACCCTTTACCATACCTATGATGCTGCCAAGTTCATTCAATAACTGTCTTGCCATTCGCATGTAATAAGTGTGACAGACAGATATATGTGCATGCATCAACCGCTCCCCCTATGAATTGGTTTCGCCGGTTAACAAGATAAACACAGTTGCTCCTGATGGAATTCCCAGAGGAAATTGGAACACCGCAATTGCCGAATAGAAAAAGTAAAGTTAATTTTTTCCTTCTACAGGACGAGCAACGAAATTGTTTTTATTTCAAATTATGTAAATGTCTATAAAATCATTTCATTTTACTAACATGAAACCGGATTACGCAGAAAGATTAAGGCTTCATGAAGTGAAGTACTTTCCAATGCAAACATTCGCTCTATTCTCAGCTAGTTTGGCTTTTATTTTACTTCAATGGTATTCGAATCTTCATCGTCACACGGTCCCCGTCTGGCAATTTCCAATTCTGGAACAAAATCGTAATTACTATTCTTTAAATATATTCTGACTCAGTAGGACATTGCTTTTGCCGTTGCGCCTGTAATCTCCAAAGTAGGGTTAATAGTAGATGTTGCGATTAATGGCAAAATACAAAATCACTACAGTTAGAAACAAACGTACCAGGATTTTTCCGTTTTTGACAGTTGAGCAAACACTCATTGGAATATGTTCGTCCGTTACTCCCGCAGACTGGAAAGAGGAGGTAAGGACAAGCACAAACTGTTTCTCTAGGAAATCTTTGGGCTTCAACGGAGCACATATAAACAGCCACGAGGATCGCAAAAGTTGTTACAGTGAACTTCATTTTCTATACCAAAGGTTATTTTTTGTTCTGAAGGATTTAATACACTAATGTCCTGACTCTCGGCTCGACATTTATATAGCATTTACACCTCATGAATAAAGCTCTCCGGAAGTTCATTGGTTTGGGTCCACGTAAATTATTTGCGGTGAACAAGTCGGACCATTTATTTATGGTCATACCCTACCACTCTCACTCATCCGGCCGAGGTTCAATAATTCTAGATTTTCCAGGTCGCCTTTTCCTTCACTAATCATGTAATATCCCATTGTGGTTGCTGAATAAATCTCAGCCTGTCTAGAGGTTGAACTTCGTTTCCGGTTTTGTCATCCTCAAAGAGTCAAGGCATGTTGATATGGTTGTTGAACGACATGAAAGACATCTGTAGGCAACAATTAGGGTCATCTCGTTTGAAAGTTATAAACACAAGAGATTCCCATGTATGTTATTTTAAAGGACTAACGAACCAACTAATGTTCCTGGTAAATTGGTTAGGAACATCTGTGCTATTCTATACAAGTCTGGTCCGACACAGAATATCATAACCTGACCTAACCATTTGCATCTTCATATGTACTTGGAGGCGTTCGGGCTCTTTAAGGGAAGCAGGAAAGAACATGTGACGTTATGCTTGCATAATTACTGTCCAACAGTTTGACTACGTTAAGAACTTCCAGTACGAGCACCATTCTATTCTCCAAAGCATTTGCAACAACAACTGAGAACTCGCCACAAGAGCCTGCTCCACTCTCTTTAAGCTAATCAGCTATCATCAAAACATCGCTGAGAGAACTTGATTGCTGTGCAGAAGATAGACAACTCTCACATCTCTGTAGGGCAGTGTCAAAAACTGCTGCTGTGGGTCAATAAATCACTTTTATTAAGATCAGAGCTGATTACTACAGCGGTTCCTCTGCGTGTGTACTGAGAAGGACATGTTATATGTACCAAAAAGATGATTGCTACTATCACTACATGCAGCAACCCTATCGTTTGTCTGTGCAATTTTGTCGTACTTATTTACAGAGTACAGTGTCATTTTATTAATTTTTACAGACTGGCCGACTTACTTAACCAGTCTTTTCTTTGGACTACTAGAAATTATAGCTAACTACACTCATCTCAACATCTAATATGTATAATTAATGTTCAATTAAATGCCGACTCGTCTGGTTTAAAAAACACGAATGGAATTTATGCATAAAACTCTATGTGTGTGTGGTGTGCGGCTTACTAGGGCAGGGAGAAATTGTTGTTATTGAAGCACAAGGGCTTAGCGCACAGGCATGTTGAGTATATCAACATAACTAATCTTTGACAGTTGGTTTATTTGCATTACGGATCTATGCGATCTAATGAGGCCAGAGGGAATTGGAAGTGTCAAGAAGGCATTTTAAAATAGAGACCAAAGTGCTTTGAATACAGCTAAGCATTTTCATCAGAGTTTCGCAAAGCCCTCCATTCTGTGGTGGCTCTTGCATAAGTGACGTGACCCTTTTCGTACAAGGAGGCGCTTCTCTGGAGCTGCAATGGAGCTGAAACGTTTTGAAGACCTGAGTATGCTAAGTTAAAATATTATTTCGTTTCGTTTCTTTGCAACTGTGACAAACGAAACAACATTTACTGTTTCTTTTAAGGTGCCAGCGAGCGGGAGTTGGTCCAATTGAGTGTGGAGGCACAGAAACGAGCATACTGCATCTACAGTAACTTCCGTGTGGGAGCTGCGGTTCGATTCCCGAATGGAACCTTTGTGACGGGTTGCAACGTTGAAAATTCCTCCTACGGATTAACAATCTGTGCCGAGCGGACGGCTCTGGTCAAAGCTGTTTCCGAAGGACGAGAGATGAATTTTGATGCGGTGGCCGTGTCCGGGACCACTACAGCTCAGTTGATCTCTCCCTGTGGAGCCTGTCGTCAGTTCATTGCTGAATTTAATCCTACAGCAAAGGTCTACTTGTACAATACCACGGACGGCACCGTTGGAATCACTACTGTAGATTACTTGCTGCCAGGCTGCTTTGATCTAAAAGCAGAGGATCCCGCCCGCTACGAGGCAAATGCATAAAATTGTGGTGTATTCCTTCCTACTTTCCACTAAAGACCTTCAGGGAGAGGAGTAATTATGAAAGGTTCTGACTTTCTGATAAAACCCATGGGTGATAATTTATTATAAGGAATTATCAGAGTAAAAACTGACTTTGGTTGATTGGAAAGTGTGGTAAAATAAATTAACAGCATCCCAACAAACACAATAACACACTTGGAATTCGCTCAGTGTCCTCCGACTCATTTGCATATAGCGATAAATTCTTTTACAAAATTATTATTTTCATTCGGAACGCATACGGCACATTTTGCCCCTTTAAAATTTATTGAAAGATTCTTTGAGGGCCTGAGGAAGGTCTGGCAGTTTGATGTCTTTGATCTGTTGGGAAATGTTCATGTTCTTGACTGCGGATACGGCTCGGGCTGGAGCTGCAGAGATACCCGCCTGGAAGCATTCAAAACGGTTCAGATCACTCAGGTTTCAAGATCGCGGACTTTTTTTTTAATTCTCAAGTTTTATCAGCAACCCTTGAAAATGATTTTGTTAATAGTAACTGAATTCATAAAATAAAATAACTCACCTCTTGTCGCTCGAGCTTGTTCTGCTCATCGATCCGACTAAAAATTTCATTCATATTTGTCTCTAGCACCATTCCACCCATCACGAGCTCATTCAAAATGTAATGTACCTGAAAGTATTTATTCAATCAAATAATTTTAGCCAGAATACAAAATTTTACATTTGGTGGCTATGGTCCACAGTGCTGTACCTTATCCACATGGAAGATCAAGTCCAACTCACAGACGTTTTCGAAGCATTTATCCAGCGTTTCGACAAAAACTTGAATCAAATCTAAAATTCCCAGCTCAGATTCCGACGAATCGACGCAAAATACAAAGTACAGAGTAGCATAGTGTCGATAAATTAACTTGAAGTCGGAACCTCCAATTAAGCTGCAAAAACCCAAAACCGAAATCACCTTGCTAAGTAATAAAAAAAATCATTGAGAAACTGATCAATTGTTTAAAACTGTCAGAACTTTACCTTCCTCCTTCTAAGAAATTGCACACATTGTCATCACGTTTTGACACCAAATGGAATGTTTCCTTGATTATCTGCTGTTGCATTTCTTCGCTCTGCAAGAAAAACATTAATTATTAGTACAACGGAATCGAAAGGGCAACCTGAATAAAGGAAACAAATCTGATTGCACTGCATCAGTTTAAATTCAACTTACAATGTAATCGTAGAAACTGGTAAGCCTTGGCTTACCATGGTTGTTGAAGACCATAATAGCTTTAATCATGTTTAAACTCTATACCGTGGGCTTGTAATTGAACTTCACAAGATGCTTAATTGAGTAGTTCACTTTGAGTAGGCCAGCGGAACTGCACAAAAGAAAAAAAATTGACGAACACCAATGAAAAATGTATTTTTAATTCCTTTTGGCAACTCTGACGCGGCACTTTACTTTACAACCACAGATTTGCATTTGGCTAAAGGAGAAAAAATTCCTGCTTTCGTGATGTATACATTCAAATAGCTGAATACACAGAATTGATGCAGAAACTATTTGAACTGATAGAAAATTATTCACCAACTAGTTACGAAACACCTCGACCCTAAAAAATGACAGTGATTGTGATTATGAATATTGCCACCATGATGATCACATTTTACGTCTACTAGGAGTGAAACCTTGTGAATTGTGTACCGTACGTGGAAAAACTTGTGGGCTATCCGAGACTTGCCGCAGCATTTAGGCCCCGTATGCGAAAACTAGCCAGAGTTTAAATCATGAGCCGACTGGGCAGGAACACATTTATATTTGCATGGCATTTATTTACTGACAAAATATATGGAATAAAAAGCTCAATCTCACAATACTTTCAATTGTATACAAGTAATAAACACAGTTTGTTGCTAAAATATTAAAATCTTTAGTTCGGACCAAATAGGCTAAGAAGGGTTGTTAAAACACAAAACCGAAATTAAAAACGGACTTAAAAATGCGATAAAATGTCATCACAAAAAATCTATTTGAACACATGCAGATTTCAAATTTTGTAGGTATAAGTGAAGGCCAAGGAATCAGAATATTTGATCATGAACGCTCGCCCATCCTCGGATGGTTCCAAAATTGCAAGTTGATTCTTCGACACGACGCATCCTAGGATTCCACTGTTAAATCGAATGCTCTCGACTAATCTTGTGGCAATTTTCTTTCTCCGAAAAAGCTGATCCGTCCACAACCGAGTAATTCCAATGACTGGAGTAATATCGCTCTTCATCTCTGTGTCCTCCGGTTCCGTAATCAAATTACCAACGATCTTACCCTTTTGTATTATCTCCATTGCAGCGAATCCTATAATGATCAGCATTAAAATTAAAAATTCTACCACACACATTGTTCTGACAACAATGAACTGACATAATGGCATGTGGTTAGCCAAAGTAAATACCTAATATCCTCATAGTATTTTTACGCTTAGCAGGACAGAGATAAACGAATAGCCGCTCGTCGGAATGACCACAGTCGGACAACAAGCAGAGTTCTGATTCTATCCATTCGATAAAATTTCGAAGTCGCTGGATACGGTTCTTCGATTCTACGAAAACAATAAGGCAGCCATCCGAAAAGGTGTTGATGATTCGAGGATTCTTCCATAGCTGCATGGAAGTTAACCAAATTAATCTTCCACTCCATTTTATGCATTATTTGTAAACTAATTAAAATGTATTTACAGTAATTGTGTGGACATTTTCAAGCCTTGCATGAGCTTTTCTATGTTCCTCCTCATCCTCAATATCTCCCGGAGAATACAGCAAACCACAGTCTGAGCAAAGCCGAGGACCAACAACCTTTTGTCCAGCATCGAGCACCATTTGCATAAGCCCTAGAAAACACAAGAGTATACTTTTCGAAAATTCATTTCATTTCATATAATTCAGTTGCTGAAATGATTCAACAATTTAATTTAATCACTTAACTCATAACAAGTCTTACCGGGAGTTTCTTTTTTCCCCAGCAGTGACGGCTTTTTCCGTTTTGGTGCTGATTTCTGTATAGTTTGCTGAATATCCTGGAGTGGATTTGTTCTGGGTTTAAATTTCCTCTGGAATATTGGAAAAAGCCCCTGAGGTTTCCCCATAGTAGTATCTTCCAGCGCGGGCGGAATTTCTTTGTTCGCTGTCGCCTGTTCCTCCCCAGAACTCATAACATTTGTACTCAATAAGACTCACGTGTACAGATGCAACTGAGACTTTACGATTTAACCACAAAAATTAGATGACCTACTGGATTAATTCGTAAAATTAATTTATAGCTTAAGTGTCAAATGTCCGATCAGTCTAATTGTCAGCAGAGAAAATACGACCACTGCCGCTCTTGGAGCCCTCTAAAACATTTGAATTTTCCTCGAGTACTCTAGCTCCTCCTTGTGGGCCGTGTCTTCAGTCCTCACAGTAGCCCTCAAAAACCTGCCGTATTTATTAATTTTTATGCGTCAACAGCACATCTCATCTAAGAGTTGGGGGCATGAGGAAATAGTACGGAATTATGAGTTTCGTAGGTTGAAGTCACGAATGAATGGTTGAGAAGAGCAGATTTTGCAAATGTATACAAATTAGTTGCAGGCCCAAATAGACAACATGATTTTCTATAAAAACTGTAAGTCGGTGGAGTACCGAAGCAGAAATGAGTGCTCTGAAATGGAAAAGAGGAAATTTTTCGCCAAAATTTTGTTGACACTATCGTATGCATCTTGACGGCCCGACAAACAGGGGCGAATTATTGCATTGATAAAATATGGAGCCGTATCGGTCTTCTTGCTTATAAATCTACAAAATTCCCGAGCTGATATTTTGATAGAATTAAACGAGCGCAAAACAGAGTTTTACTTGAAAAATTGCTCGGCATGCATCTTCTATTGGTTGATAATTCCGAGCCAGTAATTTAATAAAAATTAACAATAAATGCGATGAAGCAAATGTACTTGGTAAGTCCCGTTCCAGTGCCGAACGGCGTACGGTTTTTTCACGACGCTCCACGAGAAATTATGGTCTAAAAATTAGTATATTTTATTATTACTCACATGATTCAAAAACTCTTAAGCGCATTACAATCATTCTTATTGGGCTCTTATGTCTTACAGAATATTATTGGAATGGGAATCTGAAGGGTAATGTCAGAGTCGTCGACGTTCAAGATGGTGGTGATGCGGCGGTCGTTCGACAGTCGTCGTCATAATAATAACAGTAATAATAATAATAGTAACAATGTATAGTAAAAGTATACAGTCAGTGACAGTTCGTGTTGCTCGTGGTGGGCCAACCTCACATATATATGAAGCGCGATGACTGGGCGACGACAAAATTATATATATATATATATATACGAATATACGCAATATATTATAATCAATATAATAATCCATACGCGTACGAGACAGACAGTTGGTGAAAACTATATATATATATATATATATGTAGCAGCGAATGTTAAGAAATGGAGATGTGTTTGCAGTTCTCAGTATAGTAACAACAACAATAATAATAATAATAATAGCATTAAATAAATAAATAATAATTGATTCGTTCATATAGCATAATTTAGTTATCATTATAGTTGACTGACGACGTCGCCCGGGCGACCCCAGGTGCATATGACACCATCTTGAGACGCAGTCACGATTGATTCCTCCATAAAAGTCAATGAACTGAGCCTTTCAAGGGATATTCTCTTACAGACGAGTGGCTCGAGTAGGGGACACTCGTCGAGTCGAGGACAGGCTTGCGTCCCAATCAGTTTCATGGGATCTTCGAGGTTAATGTTAAATCCCAGGAGCCCCGCACCCTTGGCATTCCCTCCCGTACTATTCTTATCCACTTTGGACGAGGATCCTAAACTAAAGTTCCGTTTATGCTCCTTCTCCTTCCCGCCGACCCCACTTTTATCACCACTCCCAAAGCTCAGGGCACCGAAACGGAGTGACAAGATACTGTGACCACCAGTCTGGTGAGAGGACCCGCTACTGTTGGTTGATGTACTATTGT
Source organism: Pseudobourletiella spinata (assembly GCA_009870155.1). Taxonomy (NCBI): domain Eukaryota; kingdom Metazoa; phylum Arthropoda; class Collembola; order Symphypleona; family Bourletiellidae; genus Pseudobourletiella; species Pseudobourletiella spinata. The sequence continues at coordinate 7,436 of WJFA01002557.1, read as the reverse complement.
TACTCGCCGGAGCCGCTGGAGTCAGTCCCGCCGCAGTGCTTGTTCCCATTGAGCTGTTCCCCGCCGTGCCGTTATTACCGTTGGCGCTTAAAGGTACACTATTGCTGTCACTCTCGTTCACATTCAAATTAAGTTCGTCCGAGTTGGTACGGTGGTGAGGAGGATTCTCGTGTGAGTTACTACTACTACAGTGATCATTATTGGGCACGTTGGAGTTACGATGAACCGGTTGACTACTGTTGCTATTATAGGAATAGGAGTGGGGACTTAGATCGCCTGGTGCTTGAGATACCGGGCGGGACTTCCCAGGTGGTGGTTGTTTGAAGTGCTTCAGAACATCCTCAGTCAAGTCCCAGAGGCAAAGCTGAGTGTCTTGGCCGACGGAGCCGATTCGGTAGCAGGCGGGGAGCCGGGCGGTCGTCGTGACCGAATCCGAGGTACTGATTCGCATACTCTCTGACGTTCTACTACTACGAGGAAGAAAACTACTCGAGTTTAAATTATTACGTTGCTTAACACCTTCACTACCATTCTGACTCGAATTATTTTGGAGTTCACAGGACGCACATGACGATGAGTTAACACCATTCCCGCTCACGTTATTCGGCGGATTGGAGCCACACGTGTGCGGAACTGAATCACATAACACACCGGACGAGCTGGGATACTCAATAGCTTGACGAGCGGGATGACCTTCTCCAACTAATTCTTCCCCTGTGTCCACCGTCCCATACGTCGTCGTGTATGGATCAAAGGCAACCGCAGCTACCCAGGATCTAAAGTATAGAAAATTTAATATTTACATCCCGATTCATATTGAATCAACTTTCCCATCTGTACTTTGCTTACTTGTGACCTTGACCACGGGCCACGACTCGCCTCTCCTTGAAACCCCAAACAGTGACTAAATCATCTTCCCCACCAACACAGACGTAATTCCCATCAGGCGACCAACCCACGCAGAGGAGACCACCGAAATAGGAACGAGTTATCCCGACAAGCTCTAAGCTTTCATACCTATCAAGATTACAAATAACGATTACTTGTTAGACCAATTTCAGACGTATAAACTTGCGTCGGGTGCTGATTTTTCTACTGCACAACCGTTAACATCTCACCGAAATATTCGCAGAAAGCCGTCCTGAGAGACAACGGCCAAGTATTTGCCACATGGAGAAAATTGAAATTCATTAATAGCACCCTCTCCAACGGTCCAACGCGTTATTGGATTCCTTGGGGTTTTCGACTTGCAGTTCCACACAGTGTAGCCGGGTCCATGCTTGGCCATTTGATAATGAGGAGACGTCGTCCCACACGTCGTCTCCACATTATACAAGTACATGTGTCCACTCGCATGGGAGACCAGGAAGGAGACTCCCGATTTCGGCAACCACCGGATGCAGGTAACCCGTGTTTTGTCTATCACTCTCTGAAGAAAAAAGACCAAGAATTTCCACATTAACCCACACGGAGCTCATACAGCCCCAAACACACGGCAAAGTTTCAATTTTTTACATACTTCCTCATTGTATAGCTTATTGATTTCCTTTTGCATAGGTTCTACGTATTGAATTTGTCCTCCGGAAAATCCAATTAAAAGTGGAAGGCTTTGATGCCAGGCCCCGACGGTATTGAAGTCGTGACACGTGGGATTCGTTCCTTTATACGCACGCTTATCCATTGGTTTGTGAACATCGACAACCTGTGGGGCAACAAATTAATGGGAACAAATCAAATTACCATTCATAAGTCAACAGATAAAGGATAAAATTATCTTAGGAGAAAGACATAAAATGTATACACAACACATAATACCTTTCGAACACCCAGGAAAGGATACACGAGAAGCTCCTTGCCCATGTTAAAACAGAACCTGTGGTTGGTCGCTAAGAGATCAGGGTTGGGCTCTTCCGAGGAACTTAATGGATCCTGATTAGCATTTAGACTCGACAGACTCAAATCACTTCCCGTCAAGTTCGAATCACTCGGGATGGTGATGAAGGAAAGACGGACGGGCGGGCTCGTACCGGTGGCCGGGGTCGTATTGTTCGTCATGTAGGTGACCGGCCGAGTCGTTTGGGAAAAGTCAACGGCTGATACGAGGCGGTAGGTACCCTCCCGGGTCGTAAACTGAGTTTTCAGCTCACAACTACTCCCGTTACCTCCCTCCCCACCTCCGCCCAAGGATGCCATCGAAATAACTCTATAGTCGTCACTGATCAGTTCAGTCCACACACTTGAATCCCTGTAACTTCTACATAGTTCACATTTGACGAGGGTGACCACGGAGTGACCCTACTACCACAAAACAACGAGTTCCACACAATCTGTCCTTAATTCCATGGACTTGACCTTAATCGCCTTCCCCGTTTCCCATGGCACAGAGTCACCTCTTCCCCCAGGAGACGAGCGAACGAGGGGCTTAATGTCTCCTAAGCTTAATTCATGTTTTACTAAGGACACGCGTATGCTTCTCTCGGAATTGCGGCCTAAACGGTGTAGATGATTAAGTTCGATTACCATCATCTGCCAAGTTAAACCCGAGTACAGCTCAGATTCATTTGAATTGTCCCGCCCGTGTCTGTTATTTCTTAATTCGTTTCTCATATTCGCTCCACGTCGGGGCAGAGTTTAGACGCACGCTGGCTCTATGTGAGTCAGTCTGTCAGTCAGGCCATCATTCGCATTTTTATTGCTTAAACTCTACGGAATTCCAGCTTTTCCAGTTTTTCAACTGTTGCTGCATTTTTCTCTGCAAATTACAGTTCCGTTTCCACCTTAGGAGCTCATATCCGCCTTTTGCACGCTATTAAAGTAGGTAATTATTAAAGTATTATCTACATTTCCTTTTAAGTTGGAATGCATAGGGTAGAATTCCCTCGAACATTTTCTTATAAAAACTTGTTATAGAGTCAGAACAGCGGCAGTGTGCAGATTAGTTTTGAAGAAATCGACTTCATTAATATATTATGTGGAATATTTTTTACTGTTCGAGCTGAGACGCTTAATTACGTTAGAACTGTGCATAGATGCCTTGTATTCTAGTGGAATGGTCTATATGAAATGGTGCATATGAAATATCGATTCGTCATCCTGCGTGTAGCGAACAAGTACATGGTAGTATCCAGTGTGACTGAAACCGACAATGAGAGGACGAGGGTGTTTAGAGCTGGCTGTCAGCTCCACAGTTTATTAAAAAAAATGATGCCCCCACAACTGCCGCCGTTACATATTGGGATAGAGACGTGAAGTCCGATAGGATGCATGTAATTTTGTGGGTCGGAGGCAAATGATGAATATGTGCACATGGACATCATCCGTTTACTTTTGCAGCTCACTCGTGCATCAAATCAAATAGGAGAGATGCTAACGTGCGAGAGAGGAATGGTAGTGTGCGAGACGAATTCTCTTGTGTCTCTCAACTTCTGTTGGCTGGGCAATTAATTAAGTCATTGAAGACGATATTTATCATGTTTGACCTCCGTTCAAAGTGGAACAGATTGATGTACATAGCAACAGCATGCATAAAGCTTGAGTCTCTAATAATCTTATGTGCACAAAAGCCTCTACGCGTGTGTCATTATACGCTCAAGAACGAGCCAGTTTCTGCTTGAATTTTAAATGGATGAGAAACTTTGCTGTTAGCATCATCCATTTGCTCGGTTCCTGTTGCTTACTTTCATATAAGAACAAAGCTTTTATTTGCTATCGCTGCTTTAGAATGGTGCAAATGTGGATCGCAATCTGCAACTTCATATGACACACAACAAATAGGAGGGACCGCATTGATGAATTTATGATAAGCAAACATCATCGGGGTTATTTTATTTCGCCTATACATTACCCCACATTACAAGGACAAATTTCGGCTGGTACTTGAGTGATTGCACATGTGCGGTGAGGTGAAATCTGATCCAATAAGACGGCCCCGCCGTTTCCCGGCTGAGACCCTAAGTGGGCCGGACAGTCTTCATCCAATATTCCCATCACACTGCAAGTACCCTTTACGATCCCGCGAAGAGTTTCGTACACATCAAAAACCGTTGTAAATCTCCCCGAATTCGCTTCTAGTTCAACAGAGTGGCCCTCCAAGGATCCAGGGAGGGATAGATACAGAAACGGTCGTTGAATGTGAACATGTTTAGCATCAAGATGACTGTAAAGGAAAGTTAGGATGTTTTCTGAGTTTCGCATTGCCCGCAGGAATGAGTTCAGCTTTAGATCCAGGTTCTCCAGGGTCCCCCAAGAAGGTGCAATGCGAAGGACAACAAGGAATGGGAGTTTTTTAAACTTTTTCACAAAGGCCCTCCCATATTCTAATATAAAATCCTGGGGTGATGTCGAAGCGAACGCGTTGTAAAGTCCACTGTCCATTTGAAAAGGTTTCTGTAGCACAAAAATAAAATATTGAGAAATTATCACAAGTGTTCTTCAATGAAGGTGTTTTTAGAACCAGGCAGCATGCATTAAATTATGCAGTTTTACAAATTACCATTTTTTCCTTAATAAAACTTGGAGGTATGTAGTAGTCCGTCGGCTGAGCAATGAAATCGACATCTGACGGTGGGAATGACGGAAAAGCATCACCACTCCTCAGCCTCATCTCATCAACAAATGCGGTAACATAATCCAGACTCCTAAATTGCTTCCAGATGAACGGACAACCATCGAAGGCACCCATACTCTTTACAGAGCATTTGGTTACAAGTGTAGAGACATTCAGACCCGTTAAGGCGGCAATCAAGTTCCCACTCGATAATGGCTCGACCATGGAAAAACCCTTCATCCTGTAGAAAGATTTCATCCCTGCAAAAGTTCGTGGCAGAAAGTGTGGGGCGGCTTCGGCCGAGACGTTATCAATTACTAGCAGTACCACCCGTATCGCCTTCTTTGCAGCCTCCTGATAATTATGCCAATTCCTCATCTTTTGTTTCACCTTAGGAGTGAGGGCAAAGAGTGGGTGATAGTTGGTCACACGTCGGTTATCACAGAGATCATCGCACGTTGTTTCCAATACTTCCGTGTAGACTGTCGGATATACTTTCTGGTTATGTTTCAGCGGGTAGCAGCGTGATGGAGGGTAGCTAGTTAGAATGGAAAGTGATGCATGGAAATATTCTTCATACAGATTTCCCCAAGTTATGCGAATGCCCAAAAATCCTACCGGATTTCATCGTAGTTTGTTCTCCTGGGCATAGAATACGCCGCAGCACAGCACGTCGTTTCCGTGCAGGCTCGACTGCTGGGTGTCAGCTCAATCTGGGAAACATTACGATAGCATACTACGCTAATTATTGCTCGACCAATAGGAAATTTTGCATTTTAAGCCCGGCCTAATTTCAAATGGTACCATCGAGATGTTATCATTCAGCTCCAGTAGTTTGGTATAAGCTGAACATGATCCAAAGGCACATTGTATTCCGACAGAAGAGTCTGTCACGTTTGCTTCCCCACTGACTATCCTGCATTGGGGCTCATTAACTGTAGATTAAAAATGCATTATTAATGAACGGTTTATTATTTGAAAAATCCCAAAGCCACAAAGTGGTTACCAAGAAGGTTCCACTGCGGTGTTGTAATATTATGCAAGTGTACAACTTTCACCCCCTGGAGCTCTACTCAGTTTCCTGATTATGAGGATCAGCAGGATTATCCCGGTCACCCAAGCCGCATTTCTGTGCTTTTTCCCAAATCGATTCAGCTCAGTGAGCAGCTGGAAGAAATGAAGAATGTAGTATTAAAACAAAAGAAAATATTTAAAATTTCAAGGGACAGCCTAGGGCTTATTTGTACCCTTTTGAACCTTCGCCTCCAGCGTTGAATGCGGAGTAGGAACCTCAGGCGGCCCAGCATGATCACAGTGAGAGGGAAAGGTGCTGTACAGTATGCTGCATTCCTTCGCTTTAATTATCCCATTCTTGGAATGTCCTGGATGTAAATACTAGCATGGCAGAGATATCCCTTGCCTTCACAAGTGGATACGATCAAGAGAGCGTGATGAATGCGGGATCTCATATTGTCTCTCATAAGAATCCATAAGGGTTGGATATGGGAATAATATGGGATAAATTTTAGGAAGGAAAGTTCTGAACAAGTTGAGCCCTGTCAAGTAAAAACTTATCATATATATCCTTTCACTCACAGTCAGAGTTCCATAATGGGGAAACTTGGATGGGCATTTGTATGCCACGTTATGTTCGTGTCCTTGAGCTCCTTTGACAGGAGTTTCCACAAGATATGAAACTTTTCTTCCAAGCATATGCATACACAACCCACCGCATGCCTGGAGCTGACTTCCACCCACAGGCATCACAATGAGAGCTAATGAATTTGGGTTGAAAACGAAAGTATTCCAGCCAAGCAAGCCCTCAGTCGGTGAAGGTTCAACGTGATGACGTCTTGAGCTATAAATACTGTATTTTGGAGATGATCTCCACATTTGTTACGTGGAATCCAACACAGGAGAAGGCCCACGAGGGGAACGCGTCTGAAATTTATTTTTCATTTCGTATCTTATCAGTTCAAAAATTCACAATGGAGGTAAGTGAACTCGAGCACGATTTTGGAACAGTATTTTGAACTTTCAAAAACCAAAGTTTTGACATAAAATCAATTTCCCGTGGAACAGGTACATCCACTGAGTCTACTCCTTCTGATTGCTGGCGTTGCGGGATATAGTTACGATAATCACCCCAACCCACTACCGTCCTACTCACCACAAAGTTATAATCCGATGCCATCGGCGGGATCGGGCTACTATCATCATCCACCGAGGCAATATGCCCCGCCACAGGCCGTGGTGTACCAGGCTCCAGCGCCGACGATGACCACATTCACAATTCACACTTTCCAGGTGCCTGCCCCGTCGCAGAAGCTTGCCAAAGGACCAGGCAGCAGCTATGGGAATCCTAACGGAGCCAGTTACGGAGGAGCGAGTCTTGGAAGCCTTAACTCTGTTCTGGCGAGCATGGGGAAAGACAATTCGGGGTCATCCAACGGAGGAGTTGCATCTTACGCTCGACCACCTCCGCCGCCGCCGTCACTCTATCGGAAATAGGGATCGTTGTTGTTACCAGTTTTATTATTATTATGCTCTCCGCATCTCATCATATGTTTGGCCGTGGATTTGTTATGAATACTTATTAAGTGTTGACCAACTTTAGAATAAAAGTATATTTTGTGAATGAGATCACTTTGAAGGGCTGGCGAAATATGGATTCACCAGTAGAATTTTCCAGATTATTGAGCCTCTATCTTAGGATTTTCTTGTCACCACACGGATGGCCTGAAACATTTGGCCTTTGCGGTTGCAACGACCTTGCAGCCCATGTATGCATCAGCTTCTCCACAGCATGGGTAACGGAGATGACACTGCCAGAGGGATCCACAATCGCAAACTTCCTCACTTTCCAGGATCCCTACAAGTTGAAGAAAGA
>WJFA01002556.1:0-15530 GCA_009870155.1 Pseudobourletiella spinata | reverse complement strand
TCGCATTCCCACATCAAAAACTGCCTTAAATGGTACAGAGACATACGTCAGGCTAGACCCTGCGCTAAATCATCATCATCATCATCATCATCATTGCATCATCACCACTACCATGCACGGGAGGAAAAAACAAAAACTTTTAAGGCGGGCTTTTGTTGTTGTTGGGAGTGTCTGAATACATGGTGTGGAGTGTGTGGAAGGAAAAACAAATCCGAGCATAATCGTCATTTGTGAAGTTGAGAGGACCTTTTTGCGAGCATTATAGGGCGTACGTGAGGAATTGCATACTGTTAGATGCAAAGACATATACTGAGAATCGTGGTGGATTCGAATTTAAAACGGCACTTCACATTTCCTCCTATGCGTAAACATAACCTCATTTTCAGAGTCGCAAGAGGAAGTCGGTCGGTTTTATAGGGCTGGGAAGAGTGAAACGGGAGCGTGGGTGACGACAGCAGCATCTGGCAATGACTTCTACTCTAATAATCATTCACGTTCCAGATTCACATTTGTTTCTGCCAGGGCTTCGAGGCCGAGGTGAAACTGACGGATTGCTCCGTATAATTGACGAAGAAATCTATGGGGGCCACAAACATGACAATAAACGTAAACTTTTGAGGCTTTTAACCCCAACTTCGGTTGCGCACGATGTGCTGTGGGAGGGCAGTGATGAAACGCGCCGATGGGAGTAGTACTACACTAAAGAAGATATCCCTCCGCGCCGGAGTGACAAGAACGCATGGTCTACCACCTCGTCTGGTACCTGGTGACGAATGCGTGATTGTGCGTGACTGACAAGTGTAGTTGCAGTACTATTTTTAATAACTTGGCTTCAAGCTTATACCTCTACGGCTGATAAAATTAATGTATTATTGAGAGTGTTACTAACCTTCCACGATTCCGTCTCACTGAGGTGTATTCCATTTGTATAGTACTGAGTACCACCGTTAATGTCACTTTGGAAAGTGGGTTCAAATCCGGGTTGGGCTACTGCTGAGAATAAAGAGTCGGCATTTGTGGGAGGAAGAACACCTCCATCACCGTTTGGCGGAAGCCGGGGTGGAGATGAGTGAACAACTGCAGGGGGGTAAGCAGAGAATTCCGCGGCATCTGAATCAACGACTTTGTCGATCTCACTTATGATTTCCTTCAAAGCGTTTTTAATTGACTCTTGCTGGATCTCTGTTCCCAAAACAGTAGCATGTGGCTTGCTGGCGGCTTCAGCTGACTCAGAGGACTCAACTTGTTCAACTTGAGGAGCAGGTTCTGGCACCTCGGCTGGTGCAGGCTCAGTAGCCGATAGCTGCTGGATCTGTGATTCGAGCTCCTCTAACGGCTGACCTTCGGGAAGGCTAGCCGACTGTTGGTCAATCTCAGCTTCCCCTGCAGAGGGTGGCTGCTGATCAAGAGGAGCTTCCGCAGCCCCCTGTGGGAGTTCGGATACATTGGCAGCTGCTTGTGGCTGCTCTACTGGGACTTCAGATTGCTGCTGGGTTGATAGCTCAACAGGTTGTTGCTCCTCTTGAATTTCCGGAGGTGCAGGCGCTTCTTCTGCATTTAACGTTTGACTTTGAATTACTTCCTGGATTTCATTTGAATCCGGTGGTTGTGCCTGTTGAGGCTCTGCAGCCTGAGGTGGGGACTCCACCGCTGAGTCGTTCTCTTGCTGTATTTGGACTCCGGATTGAGCCTGAGCCTCAAGGGCCTGTTCATCTTCTAGTTGTTTCTGAGCTTCAGTTTGACGCTGTTGCTCCGCCAACTGCTTCTGAGCTTTCGCTTGTTTCTCTTGTTCAAGCTGACGTTGAGCCTCCCGCAGCTGCTCTTCTTCCAGCTTTTTCTGAGCATCAAGCCTCTGTTGTTCCTCCAACTGTCGTTTGGTCTCAGCCTCCTGATCCTTGAGGGTTTGGAGCTGCCTCTCCAAAATGTCTTGCTTCTGCTGGGCTTCGAGAAATAACCGCTGCTGTGCTAATAAAGTAGCCTCTTGCTCTTGCTGTAACTTCCTTTGTTGGTCGGCATAAGCCTGTTGGGCTTGCTGAACATTCTGTTGGCGGCGACTCTGGGCAAGGAGTTCCTCCTGCAACTGAGCCTTGAGACGCTGCTGCTGCTGAGCCAATAGCTGTTGCTGCTGCTGAGCCTGAACCAGTTGGCTAGGTAGGGCCTGCGACTGCTGTGATTGTTGTTGCTGCAGTTGTCGTTCTTGCATGGCCTGGAGTTGTTGCAACTGAAGAAAATGCTGTTGTTGCTGCTTCAGAATTTCCTCCTGGTTCTGGTACTGGACTTGTGGGGGAGCCTCTTGGACCGCCCCCACCTGTTGTGTGGGCTGAATGATGGGAGCAGCTGTTGCAGGCTCAGTTTGATCAGATGAGGAAGCCTCCTGCGGCGGAATCATGGCTTCGGCAACGGCTTTACTTAGCACCGGCGGAGCCTGAGGGAGAACTTGAATGCCGAGGACTTGGGCATTTTTTAATCCGGCCACATTTGCTGGTGTTTCTGCTCGGTCGGTTGTGAGAACTGGAGCGTTTGCTGAAGGAACAGACGGTGCAGCAGGAGTGATGGGAGCAGCTACATTAACCGCGGTTGTGGGATTAATGGGAGTTGGCATCACTTCCGAAGGGGGATTTGTGACAACAGCCTGGCTCTTGGGCGCACCAGCTTCGCCTTCGCTTGATGTTGACAAAATTTGCTCAAATGTTTCCACTAGCGTTTTCATCGACTCCTTTACCTGAAAAATACATAAATATGTTTACTCATGTCAGCCATATCATCTGCAAGTAAATATAGGGTTCAGACGAGTAAGACCTTTAATCAATGATTTACTTAACGTGGGACATAATGTAACTAAATATTTTTCTCCCTGTCAGATGGATCAGCCCTGTGCCTCTGTCCCGTTCTGGCCATAACTACATAAGGGGAACCGAGCCGAACCAACACCACAACCAGCTGTTATATGACTAATGTACACGGCGTACATGAGCACGTCATTTGCGCCAAACTGACAGCAGTTGAACCTAATTAACACACCTTACACCATCATTTTTTCCTAAATCGAATTCCTGTAGGACTACAAACGAGAGTCTTCTGATAATGCGCTACCGATCTCTACAGTCGACAGACGACATTCGACAGTGACATTAGAAATCAGCTAAAGGTAATCAGGTAAAATCCACGTGTAAAATTAAGTTAATTTGCGACATTTCCCAGTTATAAAAATAATAACTCATAATATATCTCTAACCTCTGCTAAATTAGGTGCTGGAGCAGCCGACTTGGTAGGTGGTCCTGATGTAGTTACAAAGGCTTGACTTTTCGTGATGGTCGTTTCCGTCACGGTGGGCTCAACGTTGGCAGTGGACTCGACCGTCACACACTGAATTTCCTGACGTTGCCCACCGGGTCCGTCACTGGACATTTTTACGTCCCTCGTGTCCAATGTCCAGAATTGGTATTTCGTTTCAATTACCCACGTAACTTCAATACTGATACTCTTCCAGAGTTAATTCTCTGCACGCACATGTACAAGAAAAGCAATAAAAGTTTCGTTTCTACATATATTTTCGTGTCAATAAATGTACTAAATGATATCTTTCGTTTCGTTTCACAACAATAAATGTCACATAGTCCTTCTATTCGCACACTGAAATAACTGATAAAATTTTCAAACTATCCAATCATTACAATTCAATCAGTATCGAGCCTCCGCAGAAATCTCATTAGTTTAAAATCACCCACCACGTTCACAAGAGTTCGGAACAGCTGGCGGGCTCGTGACTGATTATGTCGTCCGGACTGCCTGCACACTGTTAGTACATGAATATTTTTAGGAGGAAATTAAAGAAGAAGCTCACTTCCCCATCCCTTGGGGCTGCTATTACTTTGGAGTCACTGTAAAAAAACTTTTGTGAAGGTTCCCCCACCAAATCAATTTTGCAGCTATTAAACCACGAATGTTTGCTTTTCACTCTGTGCAGATTTTTCACAGCGACGCCTTTGTTTTTCGAACTAAACGAAAAAAGGTGCTAAAAGTTCTCCGTTTAGGACATACGGGTTTGTTTTTGTTGGAATAAGCTCCAACGGTTCTGCGTGCCCGCGTCTCCCTCTGCTAACGCAAGTCATACAAATACAACTGTCGTTTCGGCTCCGCTTCTGCTCTTACGATGCTAATGACGTATTTTCCTCACTGATGACGAAATACGGCGATGATTCCTTTAAGTGCAGCACGTAGCAAAAATCGGAGAGACGGTTTCGTATGTGAGCTTGATTCAGATAAGTAGAATTCACACTTCCGGTGCTTTCAGGCCCTCCTTCAAAAATGTGAAGGTAATTTACTATTGAACTTCCACTACAATCTCCTGTGCAAGATGCAAGGTAGAGAGTAAAAGTAAAATATTGGGCGTGTTTGTCTTCGTGGCTAGCTTCAAAGCTTTTGTGGAGATTGCCTTTGGTCCATCCACGTCCGGCCACCGGAAGCGGGAGATTAAAAGTGCGAAAATTTTTACGTGTTTGTATATAGTAGTCGTCTTAGTGGCCGAGTGTGAAACGGAAGAGATTGAGGGGAATGACAACAAGACTGTCCTTAACAGCTACATAGCGTAAGTAACAGAGCAAGTTTTGTCAGGCCGTTGCGAAGAGGCAGTTAGAAGTAACTAGGAGATTTGTCGGGTTCGTAAGGAAATACACGGGAAGACTGCCACTTGGAATCCTATGAGATCCCGGAGTCCGTTGTTGTTCCTTCTCGGGGCCAAACATGTTACCCGGGAGCGTGTGTGCACATATCACTCTTTCCCTCTCTCTCTCTCTCTCTCTGAGATCTTCTTGTATGCATCCGCATGTCGGTAGTACAAGAAATGTACATACGTAAGTACGTCAAATAGGGACGGCTGAAAACCGAAACCACAATGTAATAAGGCGATACTGTGAGGACGTACTTGACGCTGCTGTCGGCAAAACCTGTGCAGTAGAGAATTCACCCGCGGCATCAGTCTCGTTTTTTCCGCCTTCACATGTATCCCGTGTCGGATAAATTATGCAACCGATTTCTCGACGAGCCTTCCATGGAGGATCCCAAGTACAATTTGTGTGTGCACAGCTAATTTTTTTTCGAAATTAAGAAAACATGAGGGAAGTGGTTGAAATTAAGGATTTTTTCCTGGCGTATCCGTATCCTTAATGATAATCGTACTAATGTATTTCATTTCAGATGTTTATGTGGTAGTCTATCCCCGTGTATCTCTGGAGGATCTGGGCGGTTTTATTACAGGTTCGCATCTTAGCATCGTTCTCTGCTATGTTTTTACTTCGACGGGTATTGGGTGTTGTGTTGTTTAGTTAGGATGGGTAGTTGTAAGTAGTATACTACGATTTTTTTGTGCGGCACAAGTACATCAAGTTCTGTGGAGTGTGCAAGAGTGCGTGTGTATGTGTGTGTGTGTGTGTGTATGGTCGTGGAAGCTACTATGTGACTGACACAAAAGAGCCGAGTTACGTTTTACAGTTGGAACTATTTTTAACGTCTTAAGTCTTGGGGCTTGCCTCGTCGGATCCGCTTCTGGCTCACCCTCTTCAGCGCTGGTCCTGAGGAGAAAACTGGGGATTTCTCTGGCCATGGTATAATTATATATAGCTACAACTGCTTATATAGACACAGGCTCAATGTGCATGAGATGCACACCCAAGTTCGTAATGCTCATCCGTTGTAGTATGCCTTTTATAATTGAGCTCAGTGGTTATTTAATCATTGAGAACCCCTTCGGTTTCACTGGTTCCGTTCCAGATCCATGTGGCGGGAACGGTGAATGGATTTGGGGAAAGCCCCTTCGTGTACGTAGTTGTGTTTATGTGGCGTGATAATTTTATTATGTAGTGGCGGTAGTGTGTCAGCTCACTGAACCCATGGTACGATGCCGCAGAGATGATGTGACTGAGAGTGAGCTGAAATGGGAGAGATTTAGGCCATTTTTATTATAGGCACACTACGTGGTGTCGTGTGCGTCTTGAAAGTCTTCGTATCTGATCATTACGAGCTTCTTTAGAACTTGTCGGAAGCGTTTGCTGCTTCGAGAGAACTTTTCATATGTGTAAGTGCTGCATCGTGGAGCCCGTATGTGAGCATGTGCATGCATCTGTTCGGTGAACGTATGTGTGTGACTTAACGTAAGGTGGTGTGTGTATGTGAATGTGTGTGCGTGTCTATAGGGAAGGTGGCGTGTGAATGCCTGCATGTGTGCGTCAATGTGAACGTGTATGTGTGCGTGCTTGTGTAAACTGGCGTATTTATTCGTGTGTATATGATGATAATGTTTGGTTTTTATTTCGGACCGGAGAGGAGAGCAGATATACGTCCCGTTTTCCCCTACCATTTGGGTCGCCATCAAAAAGTATGAAAACCTCCTACAAATCTTCCCACATCGCATTTATTTATGTATTTTTTTCTCAATGAATGAATCCGTCCAACGACTTGCAAAAGTTTAATCCGGAACACTGTAAATGTTTGTAGATTAGCACTGTATTCATGCACCCATATCCCATTTCCCCGCGTGCGGTATGACTCGTTGTCGCCGTTGAGGTTGGAGCGACCAAGTGTTTCACACCGCCTCCCTCGCATCGCGATTGACAAGCTTGATTTCACGCTATTGCACAGCTGAATTTAATCTCTTTAGCAAAAGCACGCAGCCACTCTAAGGCTCAGTTCTACCACTACTGCGGATTCCCTACAGTCTTCAACGTGCAGGTGGAGTAAAGTCAAGAGCATATGAGTTATCATGGTTGGCCGATCATGTTTCTGATAAGGATTATTCCCTCGCTGCCTAGCCAATAAAAAGCATACTACTTCCTGATTGAGTTTTTTTTCGTGATAGAAGGCTAGTGCGGCGGCGCATACATTTTTAGAACGGAGGAAATTGTTGGAACAGCGTGTTGATAATGGGACTCATGATACGCACACTTTCGGGCTTGCAGACATCAACTAAGTAGGTTAGTTGTTAACAGCTTGTTCAGGGAAATAATAGCAAGTAAATTAGAGATGACTGTGTGAAGTAAAATAAAAGTAAATTGATCAGAGAGAGAGAGAGAGGGAGAGAGAGAGAGAAAGAGAGAGAGCGAAAGGGAGCAGAAGAAATATTCTCTGAGAGGGTATTTTCCATTGAAGATCACAACGTATGAGGCTCATGGGTAGTAGTGGTATTGGACACGGCGGCATCATCAGTAACCGCTGCCTTTGTCACTTGGACTCAAATCTCTGTCACTTCCACTAGGAAGTAGCTCAATTTTCCACCCTGTTGTAAATGAACTGACATACGCGGTGCATATGGTTCCGACCCATGTGTGGCACAGTGATGAGAAAGTTGTATGTACCAGTAGTTTAGGAGAGTATCTCTTAGAGTGTAGTAGTGTGTCGTCATTGTGGATTACTTTTTAGTATATAAGCGGCATGCAATGCGAAGGTCAACGGTAATGTTGCAGGCGAGCATCTGCTTCACAGCAGCCCGGCCGTCGTCACAAGGAAGACTATATAATTACGCTACGTCTATTTTTTCTCCCACATCGTTTTAACGACTTTCGAGCGAATCTGCATCACGGATCCGGGGTATGATAAGACAATTGTGGGTTTTTATTGGAGGGATCGTGGACAGATCGATAGAGTTCCATTAGTTTCCGAGTTACATTTATTTTTACTCATCTCCACTCCTGGGTCATCTGCCTCCGGGGTAAGCGAACAGTTCCCAGAATCCTTCACGTCTCTGTTTTTGTACTTATTGGTTGGTTGCTCCGTCATTTCCCGGTTCACTGCAATGAATTTTCCATAGGGTTGGGTCTGGGATCCGGCGTTGTACTATGTGGCCTTTGTAGAAGACTCCTGCTGCTGTGGCTCCTGTTAGGCGCCAGGCCAAACTTATGGTGTCTTGTGGTCTGGATGCAAGGAGTTGAACGAGAGTTTTCATATGATAATCCAGTCTTGAACGAGTGTTCGCTCACTTTTTCAACCTTTCAGAAGTATGTTGGGGCACCGTTGGGTGTAACCCACGTATTACTTTTGTGTCCTCCACTCTTTATAATAAGCGGTAAAAGAAATTCTGCCAATCACCAACTCCAAAATGTCAACCGTTCAGCCCTATCGACCATTTAGCTCAAACTGGTCAGTGTTCTAGTTATACTGCGCTACCTATCAACGATTGACGTCAATCTATTAAAGCCCAAGCTTGCGAAATTAAATTGCATTAAATGCCAAAGTGGCTGGGGCTATAATAACTAGCAATTCAGAGCATTCACAGAAACTATTTATTGTCGGGTATCCAAGGGTGTCACATACCCCTTTTCCAACTTCACTCGTTTTTCTGATGGAATGTAGGCCAATTATGGAAATGGCTGTCGGTATACCTTGAATAGTGGGAATGCAGAGCTGAACTGTCCTCCTTGGATGCTTTTATGTGCGGTGTGGCGTGTGAGCAACTGTGACTTGTCATACTTTTTACTCGGCCTTACAAGTCCGTTCATCGGGAACACTCGAGTGTCGTAACTGTCGGAGTGTGGTTCTTGTCAATACCATGCCATGTGATTATGTTGCCGTGCGCATATATTTTGAGCCGTTATTTATGCAGTGTTTATAGAGCGACAAGTGGCTACTAGTGGAGGAGCTTCGGCTGGGTATAACTTTCATGTAACCTCATGACCTTCCAAAAACAATAATTATAGTCAAACGTGTCCCCCACGACAATTAATGGTAGTGTGAAGGAGATCCATATATGCCCTATTGAAGAGCACCTTAGTGCATGCCCCGAGTAAAAGTAATCAAACTAATGGCAAGGGATGTCAAGAATAATATGTTTGGGAATATTGACAAATTGTCCTGTTCTCTCCCGCTGTACTTAGGGACAACTATGGAGAGCCGTCTCTCGACCTTTGTCGGTGCATGTACACACACACACACACACACACACTAAGACCCGTACGGCACCTGTATTTGTCATTGTCGGACTGACGAGCACCACATTCATCACCTCATGCTGGAGCGTTGCAGTTCAAATTAATATTGACGTTTTGTCAAACCGGAGGAGGAAGGTTAGAAGAGGCTCACGGTGAATTATCTGGAGGAAATCAATAAAAGTCCTCTTAGGAAACTCTAAACCCTATAACTGGCACAATAGACTAGACTATCACTTGCAGAAGGAAAATTTCTCCAAATTTTCCCTGCGAACTTTTGCCCTCTGTTTTTCCCAGGCCGCGCCGAGGCACCGTAGATAGTTTGTTAATTAGCTCAAATGGAAGTAAAATGACGCGGTCGTATCGTAGCTCCTCTAGACGCATTCGAACTTAACTCGTAAATTGAGCTGGAGAACAACATCGGCGAATGTGCGGTTCGCACCCACACTGCCGCGTCTGTTTAGAGTGTCGGAGGAGGGAACGAGGGAGTTGCACGACAGTGGAAGCCTCTGCGTCATATCCCTCCCCCCCCCTTCTGCTCAGTCGGTGTGTTTGCCTTGATAAAGGGAGCCATCGTGGAGTCTTTTCTCAGAGCACAATTCCTAGTGTCGCGTATGTTATGACTGGGGGGAGGTTTTGGGTGAAAAATGAATGATTCTTAGCGAGCGGGACAGATGTCCCGGTACAGAGTCAAAGCAAGTGCATAATAAATGGGATTTTATCACATTACACGAGCATATAAGTGCCCCCGGAAAGCTCGTACCTCCCGCCTGCCTGTCTACAAACCAGCTGGCTGTAACCTTCACAGTTATGCCAAGAGGAAAGGGTTAAACCTCTAGTGCATCCTTGCTACCTCCGTTGTTACACAAGAACATAGCCCAGCCCAACATCTTCCTCCTCCTCCTCCTCCTCCGTCAGCTAAATTAACGGAGCTCGAAGCCAACATATCTCAATTCTTTGGTAATTGCTTGCTTCGCTCCGAGCAGATTTAGCTCGGGCTTCTTCTCCTCCTATTTGTTACTTCCTTGTGAGTGCAGACATAGCTCCACTTATGTTCTCGAGCTTCGTTCAGCTAAGCAATTATGAGCTCACTTCCTGTACATCAGAGTATTTCGGCACAATCCTGACACAAGGTCGGTGAGGAAAGTATGAAATTTCCGTTCTGTTCCCTCCGTTTTTCCACAGCTGGGGCCCTCCGTGCCCTTTACCTTGGGATCCAGGTATTTAATTTTGGGTCTGGTGCACACATTATGAGCTGAAGCTAGCGGAAATCTCAAAAAGTTATGTCAGTTAACCAAACAGCATACTGCTATTTGAGGGGGGGGGGTAGGTAGGTTGAATTTTATCTTGTATTCAGGTTCTATTACATTATCAAAATTTACACATGTTTTTCATCATAATAGCTGAGTTAACTCTGCCTGAGAATATGTAGTAAAGTATCCGGTGAATGAATTGTGGGTTTTTGCCAAGTGCAACCACTCGTTCCAGAAGGTGAGCTGTTATAAGGGGAAATTGGCCCACATTATCCAAGTTATATACTGCAACTGCCACCTTGTTTGTATTATTGTGGGAGTGCACGGAAAATGGAGACGTACCACAGAGGTGGGAATTCGGGACTGGATCTAATGAAATGTTATGTCTTCCCATGCTGTCACGGCAACGGGACCGACACAGTGGGGACGAGGCTGATGGAAACCGAAGGAAAAGCAGCAGGTGAACGCCGTAAATGGGAGGCGGATGTGCATTGGACGAGGTGAAGGCAAGTTGGTGGTGATGGGCAAGAACCAATAGACTCCACTAAATATGAGTATCTTAAGTATATTACTCCTCAGCACACAGCAAAGAGGAAGGGCACCTGTACATATTCGCGCATCAAACAGTGCGACAGTGCTCTAGTTTAGAAGTCTATATGTCCCCACTCCAACCTGTGTCCCTATTGTCCCGAATGCAATAAGGTTACCCCACATTCTCCGCTTGGTGCCCCGCCCGCGTAACAAGGGGAATCTGACATTCAGTAATATATATTTGACAAGTCCGGCCAATTCACATCACATCCATAGAAGCGGATTCAATTAAATTTTTATGCCCCTGCCTGACCCGGTATCGATCCAAAGCTAACCTTCCGAACCTAATGTGTACATGGGAGCTAGATTTATCTCGTTGATAATCTGGCGTGGAAAATCCGCCGATACTTGTCTGAGGCGAGTGAAGCGGTGCGGTGATGGTGGTGGTATTTTGCTCGCACCTGTGCCGCCGTGCCGCCGTCCCTCCTCCCAATCAAAAGATTGGTAGTTAGGAATGTTGTATACAGTGCGACGGTGCACCTTGTCAGAAGTAGTCGGGCTGCCTGACTGAAGTGGCAATTTGCCTCCCAGGATGACGGCAACGGCCAAGTCGAAATATCGGAAGTATTGCCTTTAAAGGCTCTAGTTTCTCTTTGCTCGCCGTCCGGATAACACGGAGGTTGCCAGGTGGAAGCAACGCTAGACTAATTTGTTTTCCTCAAGTGAGAGTTTGTGTTAATATTTCACTGCGCTATTTCCAATTACGGTTGAAGGAAGCATCATTGCTTGGCACCCAAGCCTTGTTGTTTTTCACTGCCCGATTGTTGTAAACGGAATATTTTCATATGCTGCTGACTGAGTTTGTATGTGTGTGTGTGTTTTGGTGAACTATTATTTGCGTCCTGCCTCCTTCACTTGCATCAAAGGTTTAGAGCTTTGGTGAAAGTAAAGTGTTTACAGATGCTTCAACTTTGAATTGGTTTTGTGCAAATTGAGAAGAATGGATTCGGAGTACCAGCAAACTTTAGTTGAAAGTGGTGCGAATACTGTAGAGTATGCCCAAGATGTTGGGCAGCAGTTCATGGGGGAGCCACTACCTGAGGATGCAAATTCGACAATGATGTATAACTACAACGAAATGGACCAGGAGTACCCAGAAATGCTTCCAGAAGACTACACTGTCCCGACCAGGATGGACTTGCAGGCAGTGGAACAGGATGATGGGCCCGCTCAAAAGTCAGCAGTACACTTTTTCGGTAACTCGACTGAGGCGGTGGACAAGCTAGAGCAGACTCTGGCAGTGATAAAGCCGGAGGCCATGCCCCATGTGGATGAGATATTCACACTAGTTCGGAGGGAAGGATTGGCTATTCTGAAGGTATGTGGACAGGATTGCATTCTCTACTGGGTTGGCAGAGCGGGTGCAAATGACAAAGGAGAACTTGGCCAGCATCCCAGGGATCTCTCATCAATTAGCGAGATTTTGACAATCGATTTTTTATCAGCTTTGACAGAAGCCCAAGACTGAGACATTGTCCATTAGATCCTGTGCCAGGTTTAGAGCCTTTTAGCCGGGCTTACCGAGTGTTGTACTAGAGTTTGGCAATGCGGACAATGGAAACCACTGCTACTGTTACGGATTTAGAGGAAAAGCAAATACATTGTCTGTTGTCAGAGAGTGAGGAAGGGTCCAGCTGCACAGACAGAGTATGTGGAACAGATTACGTGGTAAACTGAACGAAGATGGAACGGGGAAGTTGTTGCCGGAGGGGAATGACGATTATTTAAGAACTTATCTCACTCAATGGAGCCTCACCGGCCTACTTTTGTAAAAAAAATTGAGCAAAGGAGGGCATCTGGGGATAGTTTGAGTATAATTGAAATAGTCGAATCCTCGTATTATTCTAACACATGGACGGGATGGGGTTTCTCACAGGTACATGGCATAGAGTTACAGCTGCATTATGAAAAACAGTTCGACAGCGAGGTAGAAGTTATGATGTGATCAGAAAGAAGCTGTTGGACTTGACTTTGCGGGTGGGGAAGGAATTAATGAGGGTGGAACAAGGAATGGTGGTGTTTGAGTACGTGTGATTTTTAAGGTCCCATATTTATTTTTCATGGAATTGTAGGTCAGGCGTGTCCAACTGACGGCGGAACAGGCGTCCCAATTTTTTCAAGATATGTACGAGCTACCCGGGTTCTCAGAGGCTGTTTCCCACATGTACAGCGGGCCCATCTTGGCAATGGTTCTTTCCGGCCCGAGTGCCATTGATCACTGGCTGCGCCTCATCGGACCACCTAACTACAAGGACCGCATGGAGCAACCCAAGTGTTTCCGGGCTCTCTTCGGTGTCCCCAACAGCGACATTAAGAACGGACTCCATGGCTCCGCATCCGAGGCGGATGCCTTGAGGGAACTTCATTTCTTCTTTCCTGAGTGTAAGTGCCTTTAAGTAGTAAAGTTTCTGAATTATAAAAGTTAACGTTTATGTATTTGTTGAAATGCATGTATTTCATGTTTTGAGCAGTGGTTGTGGAGCCGATTATTGCGGACAACTTGGCAGCATACTATCTGAATGAAAATGTCCACCCAGTTCTTACCATAGGACTCTCGAAATTGGTACGAGAGCGTCCAGAAGATCCTGTCATGTGGCTGGCGGACTGGCTATTAGCCAATAATCCTAACAAACCGAAAGAATTTGGAAGAAATAGTTGCCAGTGAAGAAAGGCGAATGCCACCCGAGTCAACCGAGCTCACTTCTACGATTCTACCAGCCCATACCTTTGCATAATTAATGTCTCTCATGTTTGTTTTCTATTGTTACAGCAAAATTTAAAACTGTCCATGAATTTATCCAGTCCTCACGGTTCTTTGTAGTCCAATGGAAATAGATCATTTTCGGTGTGAATAACAAGATCATTTGTTTCTTCAAGTAGTTCTGAAACAAGTGAAGACTTGCACGATTTAAGTAATGTATTACCAAACCTTATGCTCTGCGTGAAAAATATAATTAATTATGTCTTAGATGTTTAAATGAGCTGAGCTTTTTAATGGAGCGTTACTTTATCTACTACCTTCTGTGGACATAAAGCTTGATTCACATTATTTTCGTATGGATGTCTGTACAGATAGTTGCAGATGTGTTTTGCGGTGTGTCGATTCCCAATGAATGCCAAGCCTTGTTGTTTTCTACTAATTTTTATGCGCTCTGGGTGCAGGGCCGTCATTTCATATTTAATTCCACTTGTAATTGAAGAACTTACTGTGATTCTATAGCATAGGCGTAGGCAATAACGCAGATACCTGTCAAGAAATCATGCTGATATTTTTGGTGATGCAAGGTGAATGTCTCAGTCAATGTGTTGTCATGTTTTGGAATAGATTACTGTTCAGTGTGGGTAAATAATGCATGAAGTATTGTGAAATTTTAGCAAGTGGTCGTAGTTCTATGCTACTTTAGTGGAAAATTGATGAAATAAGAATCAATGGTGTGTCCACTCAAGCTATTCCTACTGGACTGTAAAAATGTTGTTGAGGTTTGAGGTTTATTTTGGAAGGAGTTATCGCTTCACTGAAAATGAGAGGGAAAGTAAATAGCTTCTTTTCATCTTTTTACTGTGTTATGCTATGTCAACTAACATCGTTGTTAATTGTTTTATTGAACTTTTCCTACCTTATGAAGGAATGGTTTCACGGCAAAATAGCACAGGCAAGAGAACATGTGAGTGACTTAGGGGCAAGGGTTTCTCCACCTCTTACTAAGAACACACACTTGCACCAATGTATTTTGAAAATACTCAAAATACTTTGCACTTGTACTGCTTAATTTTCATCGTCTCAGTATCCTCCTTACTGGCGAACATAGGGTCTCCTTTCTTCCCCTCGGCTACTCGGTGGTCTGCTACACCAACACATCGAAATGCCTCTCTAAACAGGAGGGTTACCCTACTGTCCGCGGCGGATCGAACCAAGATTTATAGGACATGTAACCGTCCCCTGTTATACCTTAAACCTAAATCCGTTCGCCCAACTTCGGTCTAGTTTCCGAATTATTCTTTGAAGTTTCATCGACATTGGTTTTTGGAAAATTAACATGGGACTTCCCGTAAGAAATTTTATGCTCCTAAGGGTCCCCCTTTGGTGTTTTTCAAATTTTTCACTTTTTTGAAACTTATGAAAACCTTGCATTTCTACCTACTTTGAGCATGTTTTTGTCATCCCATGAGGGATTTACCACTCATTGGGTGTCATAACGTCCAAATCTTCGACGGCGGGAATCTTGACCAGCTGATCATCATCTGATGGCTTTACCAACAGACGTTTTACTCGGCGCAATTTGCAATATTAACCGGACGAAAATGAAATTTTTATATATGCAGATCGTTTTGTAAAAGAAATTACTACGAATTCTGTTTTAACAGAGTTGTTACTGATGGTCGACCGTACTTTGCGTTTGGAGATGGGGCCTGTAGGTCATCGGGATCACTCAGGTTACAAAATGCTACATGCTATTCAACCACTACCACCATTACGTGGAGCAGACATTTGAAGATTAAATTCATGATTAGGGATTAATTTGAGAATTAGGATTGAGGATTAGGTATTGACTCCCAATCCTCAATCTCCAATGGTGGCATGCTAATCACAAATCCCTAATCTTCAAGCCCAATTGATGTCTCAATCCCCAATACCAAATCCTGATTCCCCACCCTGAATTGTGATTACTGATTTTGGGGATTAGGTCAGGAATTTTGTGCGCCCGTATTTTTCAGCAGCGCTGATATGTTTTTTACATTTGAACTAGTAATGAGCAATGGCCACCAGTT
>WJFA01002555.1:0-15531 GCA_009870155.1 Pseudobourletiella spinata | reverse complement strand
TATATGCAACAATAGGGACAAGTTTATAATATTGATTTTTTAATTGCAATGGATGGAAAATTTTGTGTATACACTCGTACAATACATGACATACGCGTCATTAACAAATTAAAGAAATTTGCAGTTTGTGAAAGTTAGTTGGTTTCCAATGGGATTCAATTGTAGGCAATTGTAAACAGTAATGTTTGGTGCACCATACCAAAACTACAGTATTTTTGTAACCGAGACAGGCTCTAACGCCAGTTGTGTCCTGTGTCCTCTATTAAACGAAGTGGAAGCCCCGATTGCTTTGGGTGCCATGTGCAAAGCGTGCTGGGAAGCCAACCGTGACTGAGTTTCCGCTACTAACTAATTTCCTTGTAGTTAGTTTATAATTCCTTATTTGATTCGTAATTCACTGCTGAAGCATAAAAAATTTTTTACCCATTCTACAACTGCGTAACTTCTCGTCTTGAACCCTTGGTAATTTACCGCATTTATATTATGAGTGACAGGCCTGAAGCTTATAAGAAATATTTTAAAATTTAAAAAAGTACTTCTAAAGAAAAGTAGCTCATTTTCAAAATCCTTACTTACAAACCTTTGTTGTGGCTGTACCGAGGGGAAGATTCACGAACTCATTAATTTGCCGGTTTTTCAAGGTAAAATGTCCTAGATTCTAAATACCAACAAAATTTACGTACTTAGGGTTTCTGGACGTTTTCGATTATAATCATAAGATCTTCACTGAAGAGTAAAGTAAACCACAGATTCTACGAGTTTTTGCAAGAGGAGCATGGCTGTCGTGGAAAATTTGATTTACTTCGCAAATTTGTTTGCTCAGTATTTCTATATGAATCTAAGTTATCTATAACAAAAGTTTAGGCATAATGAGTCCAACCGGACTACGCCACATCCTGGACTGTCTCAATAGAAGGGTTCTTGAGGCCATAACATGCGAATGCATGTTGACTTGAGTCTATTATCAATTATCAATATTCTAACCAATTTTCAGGTGGCTGCATGGAACGAATTCGACGCGTGGAAATCGTAAACCATGTTGTGAAATAAACGTAATTCCACTTCACTTCCTGCAATTTTTATTGCGTCTCAAGTAGTAATTAAGTATTTACAGTCAATGATGTGCCACTGTGCATATGATAGGCTGACTATTGTGGTGCGAGTAGAAGTGGTCCTATTACCCTCTATTTTGACCCCGTTTAGGGGTTATTCGTAGTGTTCGCGATCCAGGTCTATTAGCTATACTCCGTGATTGTGATGGTTGACCGGATCGCTGGATGGCAACTGAAAATACTGAGACTGCGCGGGACTAGTGCAACTAAAAGGCTTTAGTTTGACGTATTTTCGTAACCACTTAACGGAATCCTTTCCTTTCGGGGTTGAGCTATCTCTTAACCGATCACTCTTATTAAACGACTAGACCCAAGTTCGGAGAGCAAGGCATCATTCAGATTCATAACTATGCACAAACAAGTCAGGTAAATTATGTAATCTTAATTAATGTGCTAAACTGATACGTGAAACAGTTTGTAAAAGCGTGTATTTGAGTGAGAAAAGTAGACAAGGATATTTTCTTGCGCTTGCGCCTGAGAATATCCTGACTCGCATGGAGTTAAATATCCATTCTACAAAATATTTAGCTTACTCCCGTTAGCCTTGGAAACGATTATTTTGCGCAAAAATACAAAAGGTATGAAAACTTGACAGTCCACCAAATGTACAAGGGATCGCTTTACATTTTCAACAATACTTTACCAACGGTGCAACTTTACTAGGCCAAAACGTTTCTACTTCAGCTCCTCCCCCCATTTCTCCCACTCCTCAAGCAATCGGGCGCTCAGAAGTACGGTGATCGTGGTCAGCGACGATAAAGCATCATGCGAAATCTGTGAAATGGGATTCTGCTTCAAGTTAACTGATGTTAAGGAAGAGTTCTGCCTCAAACATGCGGTGTCCACATCTGAAACAACGTCACAGGTGAATTTATTTTGAAAAATCATTGCACAATAACGATAATGCGTTATTTTGTATTCTGCATGTCTCGAACCTATGATGTAGTTTTTCTCGGCATTAAGTTCTTTCAATTTGGGTAGGGAGTAAACCATTCGTGGCAGATTGCAAAATGCATTGTAAGATATATCCAGTTTGACGAGCTCTTGAAGCTCTCCCAGCTCATCTGGAAGCTTACTGATTCTGTTGTTGGATAAGTTCAGCTCTGGAAAACGAAAATGGAAAGATGTTAGCAGTAAATGCAAGCGCGTGTAGCTGGCATGGGCACTAGCCACGCGGTAAATTATGCAACGTCATATATAGAGCATACAATACGGACAAACAGTCAAATGTGTGCAAATCGTAGAACGTTTTTAGCATGAAATGAAGAAAATTTAATACAGGAAAGCGATAGGTTCATGGCAAATGGCTGACGCTATATGAAGATATGAACCTCTTGTGTACTTTCGATCTCTTGTATATACCTTTCAAACTAGTTGTTTATAAACAGGACCCTACCACTGCTATATGAACTCCAGCTCAAGTAGTTCCACAGAGAGACTATGCAAGTTGACAGAAAAACCCCGATCGTAATCTGTTCACTTCCAAATGTAACAATCTTCCCGTGTTTGTTTTGATCTTGGGGTTCACGTGATAGAGTAGATTATAGAGGAAAGCGGTGCACAGCTGACTCAAATCCAATTACTGCACACATATAGAATCCCAAAATAAATGGGAAGCCCGAGTTATTTTTAAAATCCGGTCTCGTCATTCATCCCAAGCACCCACTACCACTCCGCCCATCTTTTTGGTTCACAGTTCACACCAAACCTACGGTAGAATCCACAGAGTGAATCTATTCGCAGTCTTTCAGGTCTCACCTTTTCTCTCTTAACTCTGCACACACTGTAACAGCTCGTACTTTCTTCGCCCTAAAAAAACTGCCCCAAATTAGCTCCGAACCTTTCGCGTGCATTTGAAATCAACAGTCTCTGGTCGTAGCGTTGCGTACCACCGAGCACTGAATCAGACTTAGCAGCAAAAATGCGTCTTTTAATACCCCAGTCATATGGCGAGAAGTTACACCATGAATCCATTACGACTGAGCGGTAAAACCAGGGACGTGGGTACTGAACGGTAATTAAATATTAAACCTAAGTTGTTATTACCAGTGAGGCAGGAGAACTTTGTGCTCAGTTTTGCAGGTATCTTCGTTATGACATTGAAAGAGAGATCACAAGTTTTCAGAGTCGTGTGCCTCATGAGATGAAACACAGCATCCGGGATCTGCATTAGTTGGCATGATGATAAATCTGAAATTAAATAAAAATAATGTTTGAATTCAGGGCAGCACAAACATACTTAACAACGTGGACTTTTTTGTGTACAAATAGCCAGATGTTCAATTGTTAACAAGGAGAAATATAATGTATTGTACAATTTTTAATCCTGTCAATCTCGAAATTGGATATGATAAACAGTAAAACACAAATTTGTCACCAGAGTATCACCTAATTGCTCGGTTTCCGCAGCGCTATCACACCGCTCCACTACGCGTGTTACTCCGTTGGCCATGGCGAAAGCAGTGATGACTTCTGCTCTGCACAGTCATTTTTGCACTACGGTTATGTTCTTCGCTGTGGCTGTCGGAAATCATTCCGAAAAACAAAACTAGGCGGCTCTGAACCTCTATAGAAAACTGTGAATAGCTAATCTAAAAAGCTTCCAACTGACCCCTGGGATGTCGACGAGGTTATCCCGTTGTCTATCCTATATCTAATCGGCTCCCGGAGTAAGTTTAAAATAATAGGTTTCAACATAATTTGAACCAAGAATAATTGACTCACCCAAATTCTCGTTCTCTTGGGCATCATTGCATCGTCCAACAACTCTGATTATGGCTCTTCCAGCTAACCGGGTACACATCATTGCATTGTGGTAATTTGCCGCCGTCTCGGCGTCTATGGGCTGGTTATTAGTTAAATCCGACAACTGTGGCCGCATGTTGACTCCCAGGAGACAACAACTCGCAGTGTTACGGTCAGAATCGGTGCACTACAATACATGGAAGATTTTCACTGAAAAACGACACTCTTTCTATTAGACAGTATCCGAAATCCAGTCACCCAAAGGGGTGACAGGTTCCGTTGAAGCGATTGAGTACTTCCCACAAAACAGTCCTATGCCGTGTACCGCGAGGCATTGCCGTGGAGTGACTGGGTTTCCTAAGTGAAAATTTGATGAGGGTGAAGGGTACACATGAGGAAGTCTTGCACCTGGTATATTCCACACATGCACCCTACTTACTACCTATGAATGAGCGAATTTGAAATATTAATGTATAATTGCATGCCGGCCCAATGGTACTGTGGCCCAGTGGGAAGTTGGTGATATTCGCTAAATCATTTCATATTATAGCCGACCAAACTTAATGGCACAGAAGCTGAAACGGAACTCGACAGTATCCGTCTATATCAGTATCCTTAAGTGCCATGCACCAATGCCTCAGTGGTTTCTGCATTGAACACTCTCAGGGAAGTGTTCCTCCATCACAGGAGCACGTATGCATGCAGTTTACAACAACGAACAGCACTGTATCCTATCCAATGAAAAGGTAAAGTATCAAAATATCAATAATTTATCAATGTAAAGTGCTACAGCAGCAGCAACTCACTCGAATGTGTTGTTTACCATTAGTTTTCACATTTACCTGAGGCAAAAAATCATTTCAGTGGTCACAAAAGCAGGCTTTTCGAGTCAATTCACAAGGTAGGGAGTCTCATGGTGCTCTTTCCTTACTTGATGCAGTGTGCCAGACCACATCTACAGCTTACTCGAAGCGTTTCTCATGGTGCTACTCTCTCAGATCACAAAACGTACCTCTGTCCCTAGTTAACTGCAGAGTAACTGTGCAGAATTACTCGCCGAGGGGATTTTGCACGAGCATTATTGAATGGAAACAATTTTCGTTGCTCAGATTGCCTCTGCGTGCCAAAAGGAAACCGTCCAAGCTGAACGTCATTAACTCAGTTAAACTTTCCATCTCGCAATACATTTTATAAGACTATCACTCGGCTCAGGGAATGCTTAACACTTTCCTTTAACAAGTTTTATTGCTTCTTATTCGAACACTTCTGGTCTAGAGTAGGTTGTCCTGGTCGGCAACCTTAGCCTGTCTACTCTCTGTATGCTACTGCTACTCGTCACTAGTCACTACTCTGGGGTAGTGAAATGTACGAAATGTCAAAATTGATACTGGTTCTACTTTACTAAAGTAAGTTCAATTATGAATCTCGGGTGGAAGTGGCAGCACATATCAAGGGAAAGAGGAGATAATTCAAAATGGAATCAGGGAAGGGGAGGATCATGGAACGGGACAATAGCAAGTAAAATCTTCAAAGCATGGGCACTGCACGATGCACGATTTACCATGGAGTCTTGTTAACCCTTAGGGGTTTCACGTCTCAGTGAGCAGGTACATCTTGGGTAGAATGTAAGGAACTATGCATGTGATAAGAATCTAATCCAGGAGTTAAATAGCGACAAGTCAAGATAATTTTAATTGCTTTTAACTTACACTGCCGGAAGCCTACTGAAAAATTCACTGTGAGGGAACGTCAGCAAATAGTTTCGCCGCGGTGTTGACTCGTAAACAGTAACCAAAGGTTTCAGAGCTGAAAACCTCTTAAAAGTCTTCAACGTGGCGTCAACAACGCTTAGGCAGACGGGCGGGAGTTTTTGTTCCAAGTAATCACTATCACTTGGCTTGTAACTTCACTGTATTCAGACAGGCAAGATTTGCAGTTCTGAGACAGGGAATGGCGGAGATGACGGGCTTTTAAACCTTTGCCCGCTCGGATTGCGGCGTAATAGTTTGCAATTGACTGCTATCTAAAGTTGAAGGAGTCACTGGCTTTTGGTGCGCATAATACGGTGAAACGGCTCCCCCAAACAAGCATGAATCTATCTATTTCGGACTAAATTTAAACATGCGGGCCCTGCACTCTGTAACCATGCGGGATCCATGCACTCACCTCACTCCGCTGCTGGCAAGATTTAAGGCATGTTGATGTGTACATCCTCATGTACTTCAATCCACCTCTTTTGGAATACCGCATGGACCACCAACCCTGTTATTTCATATGACGACGTTACGTTTATTTTCTTTCATTACAGTGTCAGTGAACCACGTTGAAATTATGATGCGGAATATGCCTTGCCTAGTCGTATTAAGCGTTTAACCCGGAGGATCAATATGGGACTTCGGTACAGGCTGAAGTGGTGCTGTTGAGCAGCGACCAGCTTTGAGGAGAAGATTCCGAATAGGCCCAGGATGTGAGCTAAAACAGCAATACCAATTGAATCTTTACGATGACGCAGTGAAATTGCGACACACGACTAGACTTTACGTCCTTGAAGCGACCTATCCAATTGGGTTGCGATGGAAAAAAAACACGGTCACAGCTTCTTCAAGTAATTTCGTATTCACGCTATTTATTTTGTGAACTGAAGACATCAGACTTTCAAAGGAACTGTAAATGCATACAATAGACTGTTATGAGAGGATTGAATCTACTGGGCATCAAGAATATACTGGGGAAGAGCATGAGCAAAATGAAGCTGAACGAAGAGAACGTGTAGTATGGTTTTTTGGCCAGTGCTGTAGTGTAGGACTAGCGAATCAAACTTCATTTCTGGCTAGTATTAATATCTATCAACAATTAATCCAACTACAATGACAAGTTATGACATCAAAGTTAGTGGATTCTATTGTAAATTTTTTGCTTCACTCAGGTATTTATATCGAATTTATATAACTACGTCTGCCACGGTGTCAACTGAACGTAACTAAAGACGTTGCTCCTTCGAAAGTCAAACGACGACCTCCTCCGCAATCCTCCGGTACTGTGTATGACAGTGACGGCACATTTTGGACGAAGTTTAAGTCACACAACTGAAAGAATTGTCATCGTGTATCTCTTCGTGCTTTTTATGAACTAAGACCGATTTATGATTTCCCGCAATAGCTTTGTTCAGCACTTACCGCATGTGCGAGGTGACGCGTGGGTATTCTATGCGAAAGACGTAGAAATTCGCGTGACTTGAACAGACTTAATATTAGAAGTTTGTCTTCGTCACTGCATGATACGTCATTTTGTTTCGCTTTAATTGTAGATGGAAGTTGGCCAAGAGAAACTGGTGCGAATATAAATTTGTGGGCATCATCGTCTGGGAAGTTCTCAGTCATCACCATCTACTGTTCACAGCGTGTTCCGTAAAAATCTGCACAGAATAATCAGTGAATAACTTGTAAACAAAGCAAACAGTACGATATTTGCGCATGCATCAGTAATTGGTTGGAAGCTAGTAGAAGTAAAGAAAAGTCAAATATACTTATTATTGTACAATCTTAATCACCAGGATAAGTTTCCACACTCTAATTGATATACTATTTTATCATGAGCCGCTGTCGGATGAGTTTTTGATCCAGATCCGTAGCTGTAGTAATCTGGATACATTTATGACGATGGAAAATTTAGATACACAACCGTAATTCGTCTCTTGTGTCTGACAGCATTAGCATTGATAAAGAAACGAAACCCTTAAAAACTTCATACAAAAGCGTACATCAAGTGAGCTTTTTCAATGTCTGAATCACATTCACACAACGTAAGTTTACGCCATCTACTCTTCAGAAGTCATTTTCCTCCAAGTACAAGAGTTGCCTCCGTCGGCCATTCAATGAACTGACAGAATAAAGATGGAGAATTTCTTTAACCCCATTTACGTCCAAATAAAGCCTTTTTCCCGATTAAATACTTTATTACAAAGATCTTTATGATATTAAGCTTCGTCATAATGTTCGAAATTAACCCAAAGTTGTGTTTCGGATATGAATGAGCTAGAAAGACTCTAGGACACGTGCTTGCTTCGCAAGCCCTAAGCAACCTGTGCTGATCAGAGCAGTCGAAAACTGACAATTGCTACTATGACGTGAGAAATGAATTCATTCTTCAGTTTTGCTCCGTGAAGAAACTAGAAATCTCATTTAATTTCTGGCAATTTGTATCCAGGAGAGGGGTGCCTGTAGCAGCATGTGGCCGGCATATAATGGTCCCTTTGTTGTTTGTTCGTTTAATCAGCGAGCATGATGGTGTAAGCGCCTTCTTACCCATCCCTTACGTTACAAACGTGGAAGTGACTAAGGCTGATCACCATAGTGTTTGGTGATAAATTCTATTATTGTTCCCCAAAGCGTCCATTTCGGTGCCAAGAATGAGTGCTTTACACTTTCAAAAAGTCAGTTGCATAAATCATAAGCATAAATCAGACCCTGTGCAAAGTATACCATCAAAAAAGTAATGCAATGCTTCACAAATGGGTCCTGCTCTTCGCTATAATCAATCAGACTGATTCATTGCCATTGCCGAGGGCTACTTAAATGTTCCAAGTTATTGCACATTCACAAACGAAAAGCTCTTGTTTGATGTATTGATTAATTGCGCTTCATTTCAATGTTTATTGTCTTGGTTATTTCCAGACCGTCAACACTGATAGGTCTTTATCGTGAAATACATCACAATGACTTTGTGCAAATGTTTTCATTATTTCTTTATTTC
This sequence comes from Pseudobourletiella spinata, assembly GCA_009870155.1. Taxonomy (NCBI): domain Eukaryota; kingdom Metazoa; phylum Arthropoda; class Collembola; order Symphypleona; family Bourletiellidae; genus Pseudobourletiella; species Pseudobourletiella spinata. The sequence goes on along the minus strand of WJFA01002555.1, from coordinate 6,922 downwards.
ATTTACAAAAGAACACTCCTCGTAAGGGGATGTGCTCCATGATGGAGACGTCTACCAACAAGAATTGTTGGTAGACTTGTTGCGCGATGCAGTTTGTTGTAACGCACCTGCGTTGTAACATCATAAACTCAACACAATCTAGTAGTGTATGGTGCCCTCAATAACTGGCGTCGAAGGGGTCGAGGTCAGTAGTCTAAATTCCTTAAAATGCCCGGTTAATGCTGTCAGATAACTTGTGAGGTCAGAGTCAGAGTGAAAAATCCAATCACTTCAAAATTCAAGATGAAAGATATTCGGCAGCTATTACAACTACAACCAGTTTGAAGTTTGTGGCGGGGGATGCACCGCTGCTGTAAATTAGATATTTGTTTCGGTAGCAAATTCCGTTTGATTACAGCAAGGAGTTTGCGCACCAACTGGATCCCATGAGAATGAGAGAAAGCAAGACTGTTTTCGGTACAAATAGAAATTCTGTAGTAGTTATTATTAATATTTCGTTTTCATCACTATGTCATGTACATTCACATTCATAAAATTTCTGTACTTCATCTGTGAACATAAAACTCTAGTTTGTAAGTGTACGCATTACGATTACATAGATGTAGATGTTACTTCCTAATTACAAACTTACATTACGTGCCTAACTCTACAGGTATTAACTTACGAACGGGTTACTGTACGTGACCCTAACAATAAAACTATAGACTTTAGCTATGCATATCACTTTAAGCATTCCATTATTCCTCAAATATCTAGTTGTATATATATATATATATATAGATATATGCATATATATCATCGTGTAAAACTAATCGAAAGGAAACGGTGAAGTTGAATGACATACATATACGTATACTTGTGTATACGTGTAAGAAAAACGGATAATGAAAAACTCCACCTAATGTAACGGCGCACTCTCGTTCTCACACGTACAGTTTCACTCATACTCCTTTTACTGTACATAATCGATTGCGATAGCTCAGCTATGGAAGAAACGTAACTGAAATTTTAGCGAGCTCTACAAATCAAAAACATACCAGCTGCGTGTGTTTCATTCTTGATGAGATAACAGTGGATAGATTAGAAAGAATTCCTTAGTTGCAATCCTTTCACCGATTTCACCCGGTGCTCTACATAGCACACTCAAGGTTTCGATTCCGTTGTGTAGATTACTCGTAGCAATACTCTAAAAATCCAATCGTTTATCAAGGCTGCGTTCCCATTACACTTTTCGTTGCTTTCGTTAAGACCAATCTTTCCTGTATTAAATACTTTTCTCATACTGCGCAGAAGTAAGAGGAGATTTTGGAGTGATAAATACTTTGTCGTCAGCATGCCGAATGACAGCAGAAGGGGGATAATCATTTTTAAAAAATGAAGCATAATTTACAGTTGTAAACATAAATGGTTTCAGCTACAATCGAGTCGAAAATTAAAGCAATGTGGATCTCATCCGAAATGAGAGCGAAGATTATTTGAAGCTCAAATAATCCAAAAGTACTCGGGCACAATGTGGTAATTTACAAGAAGTAGTACAATGCTGGACAAAGGTTTCAGTTTAGCAGTTATAAATTTCCGTGCAGACTTATCAACTGCATTCCAGATGTGCTACGAAACGCCAGTTCGTAGTAAAAAAAATCGCTCAGCAGTAATAATGATAGTCATAAAAATAATAATAATAATAATGATTATAATAATAATAACAGCAAACGGTGCACCTTTTAGCTAATAGAGGCAACTACAACATGTTATGCACAACGTAACGTAAAAAGAAACAGGGAAGGAAGATACACACGTTTGACTAATTAAATTTTAACTTAGATGGAGGAGACTCAACTATAAAGCACACGACAAACAAATTTTATAAATAAATGATCATAAGCTAGTACGTAGAACATAGAATGCCTACAGATTAGACTTAGCATATATAGAATGATGTATAACAAAGTTGTCCCACAGAACCACATGTAGTAGTGATGATGCATAAATATAAATGTTGTCTGAAAGAGCGGCGCAGTTGTATTCTGTGAACCTCACCACTGATTCCTTGATGATTAAACGATTACAACTACACTGTATGATAATATAATAACATAATAATAATAATAATAATAGTAGCAGTAGTAAAAACTGAATAATCCATTGGTCTCATTGTATCATACTCCTGGCTGGCAGTCATCGCCATACGACCACACATACATGTGCATCCCCACCGGGCAACAGCGTACCAAGTTTGTTGTGCATGTAACTTGTAGTTGTAGCCTATTACCAGAATCAGTCGAGAAGCCTTACTGAGTACGATGCGTTGTGACCAACTTGATGCCCCCAGTGTGCGATTTCGCGTCTACCCTCCAACGCGTGTAGGGACTTAACTGAATATCTAAGGATTTCCTGCCACCACCGTGTGTCTTATAACATGTAGAGTGGGTACCTCTGTCATTCCCCGTCAACCATGAGACAGGTGGACTCGATTGCGGAAATAAGGTGGTTTCATATCATACGCACAAGGCCACATGCCGGTGTGAATCACGCAGGGCTGTACGGCTGACAAATCAGTAGTAGTATTTATATGCAGCTTCCATAGTAAGTTCCCTACCACATACACCACCACAAAATAAGTGTCGCCTGGATTTGAGCCTCTGAGACGCCTCCAGAAAACCAAAGAGAAACTAATGGTTAGCCTGTTCTATGTGTTACTATAAATCTGAAAAAGTTGGGGACTTCCAATTAAGTTTTGCTAGCGTAACAAGTGCATGCCTTCTGCCAGAGCATTATACAAGTGTACTGTTATTAGTTCGGACTGTGAGTTGTTTCCAACCACATGCTAAGTCCTCACTTTATTTTACTTTCTACCGACAATATGGATAAATTGAAACTATAAATAAAAAGAATCCATGTAGTATAATACTTATTTACTTTAGATGTAGCTTAGAGTTAAGGAAGGAGCTCTCGCCCTGCAGGCTACGGTAAGGGTATCAAGTAGAATTTAGTCGAACAGAAATTGAACAGAGTGAAACTTACTGCAAACCAACTCGGTCGGAGTATTAACAGAAATAGAAGCATGAAAACGTTGTTTCGAATGCGTATTTTTCCTTGACGTGGCTTCTAAAAATCTAATTAGTATGTGGAGGCACGGAAACGTCTGGGAACCGAAACAAGTGGAGCACGGTGTATAAGAGGAGAAACCGAATTAAACAAGAAGTAATCTAACTCTGCTGGCATACATACTTCCTTGTTAGCGGCAATGCAGTAACCAAGTTTATCCTACTATTAGGATGGGGTCAGACCTTACAAACTGTTCCGAAAACCAATGAGAGTTGAAATTGAAGGGTGCTGTCCCCCGAGAAAAACTACATCATCGGGAGTAATCTATTTCATATAACTACATGCGGAAGGAGATAGAGCCGAAGATCAACAGTTCTTGCAGAATCTTCCATGAAAATAGTTAACTGTGTCCACAGTTTTTGAGCTAAAAATGCGCTAAAAATTTGGAGGTACTTTTTAAGCATTATCGTAATTCACTTCCATTCTCTTCATTGACGCGCTCAGTCTGAGCATGACGTCAATTTCAAGAAAGTATGTGTGCATAGTATATATATTAGTATATATATGTATATATATATAAATTTATATTCGTAATATATTTATGGAGGGAATGGGCAGGAGAGAGCCCGGATAGGTACTGCTTACTACGGTTTCGGTACACATTTATAGTTCTCTCTTCGCCCCTACCGAACGGCTACTTGAACTACAGTCTCAAAGAATAGAGAATATATGTGTATACATAGGCTACACTTTGTGAAAACAGGATAATCTCCACCTGATACAGTTTCTTGGATCGAAGAAGCGACGCGAGTTGTCTATATGCATATTAGTCGTATCTAAAACGGGGGCAGTGGTGGTGAAGGGGACTCTCAAGTCCATTCACGACAAAAAGGCGAATGGACTTGCATGTAGGTACATTGTGTCTCTCGAATATAGCTTGAACAAACATGTACCAGTCGAAAAGTATATAATAAAGCTATTTCAATATTAATGTATATATATTTTTAGGTATACATATAAAGATATATATGTATATTTATGTGTATTAAGGGATATAACTGTAATAATTTTTGTCACCACAGCATCTTGATATAGCATACATATACATACATATATACTTGTGTACCATGCCCATTACATGTTCATACGTATATATGCATACATACATATATATTTCTCTCTTTCACCAATAAAGATCTGACCCTATCGACTGAAGCGGAATCAACGTGGGAATCATTAAAAAAATATGGGGAGGCTGAATTGTCGCCGTCACTGAGTTTCATCATCATCATTCACGTAATATAATATTATTATTACAGTTTTACAAGTAGTGTAACGACAGCAGAGTCTCACTCTCTCGTATGTAATGAAACCGTAAAGTCAGATGCACGTAAATTTGGTATAGTATATAGACACTGAATAACTGGAAGGAAAAGGAGCTATACAATTAAATAAAAATTGACAATAATTGTCATTGTACATTGTGGACCATTTCACAGCCTTGGAGAATCAAAAGAAAATCCATTAAGTATATATATATTACAATTCCATCTATATATTACTGTATAAATTACGCTTAAAATTAGGACTTACAATTTCTATACATTACCGTGTACAGTTTGTACACTCGAATCGGGTGGAAATACTGTCGGAGGAGGCAGTAACCCACACATATACAATCCTAAATAGAAGAAAATCTTAACCCTAAATATGTGTAACATTTATATTTATACGTATTGATAAATCTATACATATTTTACTGTATTCAATGCAAGAATTATCATTATTCTTTTTATATGGACGCTTTTCGTCAATTCCTCTCTCAAATCTAAAAGTTACATAAATATCATAGTACAGGCGAATACGAAGAAGATGGGAGAACTTCCTCCCTGATTGTTTCCGTAAGATTTATCCAGTATATGTATATGTATATATACGTAAGTATATTTATCTATATATCATATATAATCATATGTATTTATACATACACAATATTAAAAATTATATAATTACACGAGACTGACTAACGACGACGACGATAAAAACATTCATAGAAAGCTGGCGACGGTCGCCGACGTTAAGTGATTGTAAGGACCAGGCTTGTAATTAAAATTGACCAAAACTTTGATGCCCTCCAGTTTGCAGGGATGGTTCCGTTTATTTTGTTACTTCCTCAAAAGTCAACCCTTCCTTGAGAGGTCACTGTAGTCACACGCTGCTGCAGTCAATCTCGACAATGTCTTTGGGAACGTCCACAAATTGATACACTAGCCGCTGCCCGTCCACCTTCGCTAGGATACCTCTTTGGTAGTAGTACCTGGTAAACCAAAACAAGTAGATACTTTAGGCTTCCATACTCACCACCGTAGCTATTAGTATGATAGAACATACAGAGAAGAGCTTGTAGCCAACTGAAGTCATTTTCAAATGTCATTTTCACCGACACAAAAATAAAGTTCAAATGCAAGGGGCTAAAAGTTCAAAAGTGCAGGAATTATCCCTTCTCCTGATCAGTTCTCCTTTTTTTACGTTCTTGGAGGGAAAATGTGCAACATCAACCATGAGTTAACGTAACTCGCACCCATCAAGAATTCTGCGGATGATGGTGCTAATAGGCATACGGCTTCACAGGCAGTAAACCTACGGTATCCATACACACGGTCGTATAGACTCCTACTCACTGCAGACTCACAATTACCCCGCACTTGAGTTTTGTACACAACCATTACGATAATCATTCTGGGTCAAGAAAAATGACAGTTAAAAATGAACAGTATGCGGTGCATGCAGAGAATATGAAAGTTTTTTTTTCTCCTCCCCCCGTATTTGATGAATCAAATTACCTCAGAGCTCGTCCCATCGTCTCATAATTCATATCAGGCTTGTTCTTGTGAAGTCCCCACAGCCTTGACACAGCTTTGGAGTCAACCAACTTGAAAATACCTTTCTCTCGATTCGTCCACTTGATGTAACGAGGACAGTATTCTTTGTCTTGGAGCAATTTCAACAGAAACTCCCACAGGTATGTTGTTGAACCTGATTTGAGAAAAAGACGCACATATTCATAAATATATACACATACATATACACACACACAAACATTGTGTCATCAACCATATAGAGACCATGTGTAATGAGTGAGTGTAGCAGCAATAAATTTTCGATCAGAGGATCTCATGACAGCAAAACTTTATTTCACAGGCTTCAGCCCAGGAGCTAACACGCAGGAGGATGGGCGGACACATACCTTCTCTGCTCTTTCGTTTCATGGGACCATTGTCGATTCCTTTGGGTTTCCGTGACTTCTTCTTTATCCTGGGTGGGAAGCCAAGTTCAGCCAGATAGAACTCCTCCATGGAAGAGCTGCTCGAGGGGCTGGTGGTGGCGGGCGTTTGGTGTATCACGGAAGTCGGGATGGAGTCACCGAGTGAGCCCAAGTGATGATGACCATGACCGTTCACCATGGGGGAAGTGGGGGCGCCGGTTCCAGGCATGTGTCCATTGCCATGTCCAAGCTGATGATGCGGGAATGTTAGAGCCGTCGGACTTGTCAAGTCGCAATACTGGGACGACAGGTTTGCAAACAAATATCCATCTAGAAGCAGTGAAAAAAATTCAGGTAAAAATTGCGCTTCCATCCAAGGGTCAATAATACGAGAACTCATTAAGAATCAAGTAATTCCAATTTCTTAGCCGTATAGTCTCCACATGTCAAGTACCAAGCATTGGCTCAACCAATATGACGGAGAGTAGCCTCATTTAAGAACGGGTCAATAACGCCCTCCGTTTCAAATCCCACAACCGGGAAGGGGGGAATAATATGCCGACGACGATGACAACCGTTGAGCAAAGTACGATGCAAATTCTTACGGAAAAA
>WJFA01002554.1:0-15536 GCA_009870155.1 Pseudobourletiella spinata | reverse complement strand
CTTGGTCTCTCGCATATTCTCGGGAAGACTAGCTAGGAGTTCAAGATGATTCGAAGACCATTTTCGGATCAGGAACCCGCCGGCTTGAAAAAGTTCAATGTGTTCTTTGTGTAGCTTCTTCTTAACCGTGTCCGCTCCGGAGGTTGTCATCCACGTAAATGTTCGATAAGATGATAGAACTGGCTAACGGAAAATTGGTGGTTTCATCTTGTGCCAATTCATGAACAACATTAATGGCTTCGAAAGGGGAAAATACGTAACAGAAAATCACTGTGAGTAACTGATACTCTGGTTAATTGGTTCTGCAGCTGATGGACGCCAAAAAATTTGTTTAAAAGAACAGGCGGTTGGAAATGGCCGCCATGTAATATTCAAAAACCGTCGAAATTCCTTCATGGAGCTGAAAACCCACCACGAACCGCCCCACAATCGTGGATGCGAGTTTGGTTAACGGATGACTCCAAACATCACTGGAAAGTAGAACTTAAGTAACTGAGAAACCATTGTCGCAGGTCATGTGTTTTATAACGTTACAAGACTAAAGGCTGCGCTCAATGGCAATACATAAGTCGGCTAAGCAACAACAACATGTTCTCTTCTGCACTTTAGTATCCATGTACCCATATTAACAATTGCACTACAACACAACATTCCCGGCACACCACATGTGTTACCACCAAGTTACGTGTAAAGCATAGTTGGATGAACGGCTAAACGCTGCGAATGTTCATCTTGAAAATCACGGCCACAACTGCTTAAACACTGCAGGTTACGCCTTTTGTGTGACATACCTTCTCTTTACCAAGTGCTGGAAGCGAAAGTGTGAATGAGAGCATTTGGAACTGAAGAGAACTGAGGGCCTCTGCAACCGGTTTATTTAATACGATGCACCTAACAAAAATCAATATTGTTGTGGGAGTGGCAGGGTACTCCAGTGTCCGAAGGGAAATCAAAAGAGGGCCAGGTGAGATAGTCATTGTAGCATTGGTAGAAAACCGTCATATAGTCTATAACCAATTGCTTGAGGTAGATAGATGATAGTGAATGATAAAAAGTGAAGTCAACGGAGATTGATACCTTTAATCGCGATCTTTCCGACTTGATTATACTTAAGTAAGTGAAATAATGAGTAATGTATGTTTTTTCTTCCTGCAGAATGGTGCAGTGCTCTGTTTGCCTTAGGCGGGGGCTTAATATCAGAAACAGGAGTGTTGCAACTCCCGAGATGCTGCTGTCATATCATTATGTTTTTATGGTTATGCGGAATCCCGACAATCCTCGAGTGACTCGCCAGATTTGACGAGAAAATCAAGAATTAGTGGAAATATTAGCCAGACCAAGCCGTTTACATCTGCAGGATCTGCAAGATGGCGATTACCAGGGATATGAATAATCCAACTCAGTTGGGGATATCAGAAGTCCCGCCTTTACCATTGACATTTTTTGTTCCGAACTCAGAAGATGGAAAGTGATTCATATGCAACAAGGAGGATCCAGACCACCCCGTCAGCTTAACTACTCAAGTAAGCGTGTACATACAGGCTGAGATCTATGTGGACGAAGGGACTAAGATTTTCTTTGATCATGTGGATCCGGAAACTCATATTCTGAAACCAGACACTCGTCTTTTGCTTGTGCATCCCACGGAGCAAATAATTCGTATGGCAGCATCAGAAGTAATGCGATGGATGAAAGAAGAACGCCAGCAAACTTTGCACTATCGGCATCGCAAGTTTTCGACAACTTAGTACTTCGAGGAGGTCGCAGACGAAGATTTTCAGGCCGTGTTTGGAATACGGAAGGAACAGTTTGAAAACATGTATGCATATGTGGATGGCTATAAACTGCTTTCTGGGTACAAATGCTCCAGAAAGAGCTCGCAGCTGTTCCTCCTGAAGTTACGTCAAGGGCAATCTCTTAGCTACTTGAAAGCTCTTTTGGGAATAAAATCAAGAACCATAGTCAGCAAGCAAATAAAGGTAACGAGACTGGCTTTAGCGGAACGGTTTGTTCCGAACTTTTTGGGAACTCGAACCCTGCAGCGAGCTGATATGATCCCCCACGTGACGGAACTCGCTCGAACTCTGCATCTACCCCAGGATATCAAGAAAACATAGTTCTCACATTCGACGAAACGTATCTCTATCTGCCCAAGAGTTTCAACTTTACAGAATTAAAAAGGACTAACTGTCTGCACAAAGGGCTACATCTCATTAAGATGGCGATGTGCGTGCTCCCAGATGGCTTCATTTTGGATGCTCACGGTCCTTATTATTCCGATGCAAGGAATAACGATGCAGCCACCCTTACCCATGAGATGCAAAAAAACATAAGAGGGCTAAAGGATTTCTTGCGCCCTGGAGATGTTATTGTAGTGGATCGGGATTATAGAGATTGTCTGGAATACCTTGAGGGTTTGAGGTTTGAAACCGACGTGCCACGCTATTTGACTCGAGGAATGAAGCAGCATAGTGTGGAGGATGATAATGCTTCCAGAATAGTAACTAAGACTCGCTGGGTTGTGGGAGTACCAAATGGGCACCTGAAAACCATATTCAAGCTATTTGACCGCACCATTGCATCGGGTAACGTTCCCTACATTGCAGAATATATCCGAATAGCATGTGGAATCATCAAAGCCTATCGTGCTTCTATCCATTCCCGGGATGACAACGCCGAGACGGGTAGAAGACTGTTGGAGCTAAAGATGAGAGTCAACGAGGTTCAGAACTATGTCACCGAAAACAACTTGGCTACTCGAGCAGCTCCGTGGCGTAAGATGCAAGAGTTGGAGTTAGAGGAGTTTCCCAGGATGAGTGAAGAGGAGCTGTGTGAAATCACTCTTGGCGTGTACCAAATCCGCCAGACAATTGGATATAATGCAGAAGTTCAGAATAAGTCGATCGATAGATCCTTTGAGATAGCCAGAGAATCTCCCACACTTCTGCGTATTTTTTTTCAAGACATGGCAATTCTAAGGAATATCGACAATTCATCAGATTCATCCCAAACGTTAACGGATCCGCTGGAATAATTGGATGGTATTGTACTTGCGTAACTGGTGCAAGGACAGTGGGAATGTTCTCGCACTTGTGCGCTGTCATATGGTGGTTATCAGTCGATCGATATAACTTCGAACCAAAGCGCCCCAAACCGAGGTTGCGGGGGATTGCTTTTGATGCTAACGGCCGCGAATAATAGATTTATAACGTTTGTTACTTGTGTAGTTAATGATATCATATATGGAGTTTTCCTCGGCATTTCTGCTCAACTATTATTAATTATTGTAAAGCTATCCTAATACAGTATGTAAGGCTGCTATACTATGTATAGATTTTAATGATTTCAGTCACTGACTACTGCATAGTTTTAATACTCTTACGATTGTTGTTCCTGAATTAAGACTATAGGATGTTATTGTTGAGATTATGTCAACTAGTTGGTGCAATTATTTTTGTTCCGTAATAAACCATTCATTTAACTCCATAATCTGAAACATCATTTTTGCCGCTTGACTATGCTTAACTCATAGTATTCATAATTCTAGTGTATCATCCAAGACAAGCTCACAGATTATGTGATTAGAGTTCGTTCGTCATAACTAGGACTTGAACTAGAATGTTGATGTCGGTATGCCGACAAATGTTTCTCCATCATACAAGCGCAGCCTTTAGTTTCGTCTTATTTCATCCCCATAGTAGATGACCATGGTTTTGCAGTTCATCAATTGACTATTAGCAGTGGTGTTTGCGGTCATTGTGTGTCAAAAATGGCAAGACTTATCGTACGGCAGTCAACGCATATTTTACAGCCTAAATCAATAAATATGACGGCAATCGAAAAATAAATGGCGGCCATTATGTATCGGGTCATGTTCTTTGTGTAGGTGGCGCTACATATCAAAACAATTAAGTTTGGTGACGTCAACGAGGTTTCTACTGAGAAAGTTGGTGGCATTGATCCCACCAACCCATTACAAAATATCCATATGCACCTGTGTTACGTTTGGTAAAGTGTCCTCCCGTTCATGAGGAAAGTCGTGCATGTGATTAGAAGAACATTATGGCATGCATTATTCATGTGCACCTGTGTAAATCCTGATTGGTGCAGATTTCTCATGTCTGTAAATCGGTTGTATGAGTGGCGTTATGTGCACGTATTTCAATTGCTTTTGTTGAACGCATCCCTCGTTATTACAGGTATTGTCCCGGATGTTCATTGTTTCTGAGAAGTTTGTCGGTTATCATGCCGTCAACCTTTAACTCAATATCAATGTGGACCAACCCAAATCCCGTTTGGAATGTTGACAGTAATGTTTTTCACCAACGTTTTACACAATTTGTACGTGCACCAGCGCAAATCCCGTTTGGAATGTTGGTAGTTATGACTTGACCAAATTTTTACTCACATTGCATGTGCACCCGTGCAAATCCGGTTTGGAATGCTGGTGATCATGGTCTCACCAACGTTTTACAAAGTTTGTACGTGCACCAGCGCCAGTCCCGTTTGGCTGATAGCGTATATATAATGGCACCATGTTGACCATCCTTGGCAGGTTGACCCGGTCACTTAGGTTGATGAGGTCGACAACAGTTGCGGAAGGAGGTGTTTGTACCGTTGGCCACGATGACCATGGCGTCATAAGGACATCGTGACCGTTGTTTGTGAACCATTGTGGTTTGAATTTCCACGTGCACCAACGGAAATCCCGTGTACTGGATTTCATGTATTTAATGGCACCATGTTAGTCACCCTAGTCAGCTTGGATCCTGGGCTGTTTGGCTACTTGGCCAGCCCCGTCAGCGTCAATGATGGTCGTGTAAACATATGCACATCCGTGTGAAGGTCTTGGGAAGTGAATTCATAGTTTTGTCCGTTATGTCATAGCTTTTGGCTGCGAACATGTACACACATTTAAAGGGCCTGCCAGCGAGTTTAGATATCTGCTTCCATCGCCATCTCTAGCAGTTTGTTTATGGACCAGAGCTCGTATCGAACAAATGCTGGTATCTGATATGGAAACTTCTAAGTAATAAAGTTTTCTTCTCTAAATTAATTAATGTTGGACTTCAGGTAGCCTAAATTGACCGTCGTTGATAAAAAATATAAGAAATAGCTCCAGGGCTGCTCATTGTAATCGCAGTCGTAATTAAAATCGTAATTTCATTCGAATGATTAGACCATACAAATCGTAATCGTAATGATTCTAATTGCGACCATTATAATCGTAATCTGAATTCGAATACTTCATCGTAATTACAACCGTAATCCGAAAAAACTCGTTCGAATTCTAATGGTTTCGCTTCTCTATAGTGATATGCTTGTTTATTGTGGCCGAAAAGTTTGGGCGCTAAAAATGTCATCACGCCTCATAGATGGAGGCAACTTCTATGGTGCTTCTTCTAGGAATCGTTGCATTCCATCGTATTATGGCAAGAACGACGAATAATTGCTTGTGATTTGTGATCGCTATCAGTGGTTCTGTGCACTCGACAATCATTTGACTAAAAACGGCCAGTTTTCACATGTCGATGGCGTACGCTGAAGGAGTTCGGAGGTAATCGCGCCGCGAGATTACCTCCATGCATTTTCCCGCTGTCATGTTCCCGCCGCGAAATTCCTGCAAAGGGCAGGAGGTAATCAGAGATTATTCCGCCAGCTAAATTACATCCATTGGTATGTCAAAGCCTAAGAAATCAGATTTTGCCTGATGTTACAGTTGGGGATTGGAAAAACCTAACCCCGCCCTCCGCGGCACGAAACGACGGATAGCAGTGAGGTTGCTGGGCCCTTTGGGCCGCGGCTGCGCCGCCCGCAACCTCACTGTTACCGTCGTTTCATTGTGCCACTCCGGGCACTACCGCATTCCGTATGGAGCTGTCCATAAATGATGTGTTCAAAATTTCTGAAATTTAGGACCCACCCACCCCAAGTGATGACGAAATTAACATTGCGGTCAATGGGAGAGTTTCACTGTCCCACTGACCTGTCTGATGATGTAATTCATGGACAGCCCCTATAGGGGATGCAAAGGAAGATAGGCGGGCGTCTCGGTTTCCAAGAAAACTTGGATTCAATGCGTATTGTGTGATGCAGAAATATGATCAGGCGGTAGTAACATTGGCGGTAACATGTGTAACATCACGGCGCTGACACCCTATGTAGCGAAGAACTATTCCCCTTGAACATTATCCCTAACGAATCTGTAGGTGAGGAAACTCAGTTTTGGCTCTTCTGGAGGGCCACAAAGTTTGAGACCAGTAGTTGCAAAGGGAGGAGTACGTCGAACTGAAAAATCCCGTGTTTAGCACCGTAAAGATTTTCCAGTTTGGGATTTTGAGTTCTCATTAACACCCACAGTGCCTGAAGGGGCCGACATCTGCGACTGTACAATTTTTACTTGACAACGCCGTCAAGCTTTCAGAAAGCCTAAATCAGGTTTTGTGAACCACTTAAGCTTATAATACACACATAAAATAATGGGATGGAATTCTTGCCGCTACTTCCAAAAATCACTCGAAATTGAAAACGACGATTTTCATATGAGATTTTTCAGTTACCCCGAAATCCCCCCTTTGCATAGCGTGACCTTAAAACTTTGTGACTTCTTTTCTAGAGGTTCTCTTAATAGAAAACTCTTCGTGGTACCCGGTGTCGGTGCTGTGTACCGTTGGCGTGCGAAGAATGACCCTTGCAGGTCTTTTCTCTCGATTTTCACTGGAGTGGCGCGACCGTGAAAGAGGTAGGATAGCAGCAGCCAATCTACGCTTTTAATGGCGTAAAATGACTTAGCCTTGGCCACCCTTAGTTTTCCGGTGACTTTTCTGTGGAACAGGTCTTTTCGGGCTAAAAATTTAATTTGAACATCCCAATGCTGACTTATGCTGCAGTTTCTCCCAGAAATCTGGATAAACCATGTTCTTGCGCACTATTTCTGAATGTTTTTATTAAATACTTTGTACTCTAAAGTTTTGCTCATGAGATTTTAATTAAGATATTAAATTAAATGTTAAATTGGACCATCTTAATCGTAATCCGTATCTTTAATCCGATTATTCATCCATGTATCAATCTTTATCGTAATTCAAATGTTTTGACCATCGTAATTTTAGTTACAATTGAAATCCATCAAAAGCCTACCATTATAATCATAATTCTAATCCGCATTTTTCCGATAGAGCATCCCTGAATAGTTCAGTCGTAGTTTCTATTCAGCTTCAGAATAAATTGAAGTTTTCGCGTTCTTCTTTAGTATACTGGAGGGATCCCAAAAGTCCAGATGAGGACAGTCCTGTTTGAGACCCTCTCACTCGATTTAAAAACCAGATTCCTGATGCAATCAGGACTGTGCTGATATTGCATGGAAAAAGTATTAGCAATAATCTAGCATTTTACTCACAAACTGTTCCAACCACGTTTATTTTAACTGATCAAGTTGATGCGGGCTACCGCATTAAGTCCATAGAAGTAAAGTTTTAGATTTATTTGAATTTCCCTACACTTAAATTTAACTCCAATATCGATATCAACCTTACAAGGACACTCCCCCAACTGTCACCAATGCACAAAGTCGTGACTATGCACGATCGAAAGGTCATCCAGAAAGATCACGAACGCCAAACTCGTATGTGCGAAAATTCAGGCTTGGCTGAAAAGCGCGCAAAATTTTGAATCCCATCTTCACACCAAATGGGCGGAGTATGTGCAAATTGAAAAATCCCATGTTCAATCCTACAAGGATTTCCAATTTTCGAATTTCAGCAGAAAATGACCTTACTGCACATAGCACCAACAAGTGATTACAACCCATTTTTGCATGCTATTTCCTACGCCAGGTACTACGGAGGGTATAAATTCATGAAAATTAATTTTATATACAGGTTGCCCCATAAATAAATCCCAGAAATTCACCATGGAAGCGTCCAATAATTTTAAATGATTTGAGCGCGATTAAGCACATGCTATTCCAGTTATCAGCGTAAGAGTATACCATTGATGTTAGGAAAAGCTAGATTCACTAGGACATGTTAGTTCACTTGTTAACATGCTATTAATGTAGGCTTCTTTTGAGACTTATCTCACCAATTTTTCGGTCCCACTTGATTTCCAGGCCAACGAACGTAGTTGGGTCTCCAATTCTGAGCTCAAACTTCGCTTTAATGGCCACTAGTACTGTTCTCACGACATATCGGTTGGAGAAAGCCACCAGACCATCATCGACGTAGAGCTTGAGGTATACTCGAGCATCTTGAATCTGACCAGTGTAAAAGGTTCTGGTGTAGAAGGCTGTAGGTTCTTTCCAGTCCCACGGTACGGAGAAATTCAGTGAACTTCTCATTCCAGCAATGCGGTGCCTGTCTTATGCCATATAAAATCTTTTTCAAAAGGCATACGGAGTCTGGGCCGCCTTTTTGAAATTCGACTGGCTGCTGCATATAGATGAGTTCCTTGAGGTCGCCGCGTAAGAAAGGGGCTGTCAAGATATTACGTATAAATGATCGATTACCTCAAGCTTGAAACGGTCCTTGGCCGAAGACTTCCTTTTCACTGTTGCTTGATTGCAGCTTCCGCCTTGAGAAGGCACGGATGTACTCGGTTTGGGCGTCAACCAGTACTGACGTGAGTGCCACGCGGTGTTATCGATATGAGGCTTTTTCTAGGTGCTCTGCTGGATGATGTACTGTATGCCAATGTAGTTTCACCACTCCCGTCCATGAGCTCATCGCTGTCGTCTGGAGTCAATAGCTGCTATGTTCCCTTGGTAGAGTTTTCGTCATATTCTGTGAAGAGGTTTGTCTTGTTGTTGTCAGGATGAACGTCTTCGGGTTCAGACCATTTTGACTCCGCTAGCTGGTCGGGATGTATCCGAGTCGTGTGTCTGATTTTTGCGGTTGGCCACTGTTTCTTTCGGTTCCTCGAAGGTTACGTTACGCAGCTCGTGGATTGTTCTTCTTTCCTCGTCGTACAGCTGATACTTCTTTGAAGTAGCTACATACCCCACGAGGCGATACTTTCTTCCTGTTGGCTCCCATACTGTTCGTTTCTGCCTCAAAATGTGGGCGTATGCAATAGATTCAAATGGGAGCATGTGGGCTGAATGATCCCGGGAGCGCTGATGAATACATGGAGATCCTTGTTGACGAACTCAGTGCCATTGTCCGGCAGGCAGGCGTATCATGTATGCGGGGTGGTTTTTGGTAATATTAAGTGTTATTTGTTGAACGCTTGCTGGAATTTTTCAATTTAATCGAAAGCTGACAGTCCCCACACTTGACCGCCATGTATTAGTACCGAGAGGCACAGGGACTCAAAAAGTTTTACCCTGCTCTCCCAACTGCGTATTTGACCGTTCGAGAATACGTTCCATGTCTGGTCCAGGGCGAGTCTAGCTTTGTGGGTTACTTTGTTGATGCTGTACCAAGGCCAGATTGTGAGAAGGTTAGGCAAAGATAAGCAAAACCGCTAACGGATTCCAGGGGCTGATTCATGTGTGTGCACTTGTGTCCTCCACTCGGATTGAAGATCATAACCTTAGTTTTAAGGACGTTGACTGTCAGTCCCTTCCATTGACAGCACCTCCCTAACTTAGTTCCCAGGGCTGTCTCCTAAGATTACAACGTCATCCGCATAGGTCAAAATGTGAACTCTATTAGAGATGTCAATTTGAACTCCTCTGCTAACTCTTTCTTTTAAAGTCTTCTTTGTCACATAGAAAGATAGAGAACAGAATGCGGCTTCACTTTTCGCCCTGTCGAACCCATAGAGATGGGAAACTTTGTTTTTTCGTTGTGGGTTCGCTCGTGCATAGTTGCGGTGTCAGAAATTGATTAGACGACACGAAGGGTTTTGTCCAGGCGTCCAAGGTCCGCTAAAAGATTCAATGGCTTTGCGTGGTCCACCAAATCGAAGACGCGCGTAAAGTCTGTAAAAACTGCCTAGACTCTGCTTCCCTTTTCCAACGGGAGCCTTGTAATGCTGTAAGTGAGAGAAAGTGGTCCATAACAACCTCGCGGTCGGCGGAATTGAAACTAGGGTAATACGTGGTTTTCCTGCGCCCAGTCTCGCCTGCGGAGTAGAATCTGTGTAAAGATTTTGCAGACCATCTGGATGAGGGCGATTCCTCTATAATTTGCAGGGTAACTTCTGTCGCCCTTCTTGCGTAGCATAATAAGTTCAATGCTTGACCATTCCAATGGAAGTCGCTCAATCAGAAGGATGTTGAAGAGATGAACAATGAGCTCTTTTAAATCTAGTGGCAAGTGCTTGTAAACCTCAACTGTTATTTCATCTGAACCAGAATTTTTAATTTTTAGGGCCAGCTTAAGTTCCTCTCGTATAATTTTGGAGTGTTTTTTCTCAAAATGTTGTAATGCAGGCTGAAAATAAGAAAAACTCTTTTTTCGTGATTAGTTTTGCTATTACTATTACTGGAACCTCTTGGAGCCATACTTTTCTGCATACAGAAAGTGTAAGTTTCGATGCACACAATGACAAAATTTCGTTAAGACATAATTAGCATTACTCAGATGCCATGAAAAGAAATGAACTTGGAATGGAAAGTAATATAAGCTACATGTAAGCATGGTTTCTCGAATGTTATCCCCGTTGTTAGATACTGCATTCATTAATTGGAACTGTTGTTGGTAGTAGAGTAACCTAGAATGAATGTTGCTAAGGGAGAACGAGGAAGAAGAGGAGGGAGGGAAGAGATTTAAAAAATGGAGTAACAGGAGAAATGAGCGAGAACGCAGAGTGAATAAATCGTTGTATTAAAATACGCGGCCATTAATTATTACTTTGTACTTACTAGTACAAAACCACATTTTTCATTGGTCCTTCGAGCCGGATATATCTCGGCTTTTGATCTAGTGTCAATTTTAGTGTCAAGTCTCGTAAGACTAACCGGTGTCAAAGTCTAGAAATTTTACTCTGCAATCATGGAAGCACTAAAGAGGCGACGAACAGTTCTCGTGGGGAAATTAAATCGTGGATTAAATGTGGATTCCCATGGAGAAGATGGTCCTTCAGTGCACCATTATATCTGGAGCAGTCAAATCAACTTGGACTGAATCAAACAAAATCTTAGACGAAATGGCTGAGCAATCCCCATTTAAGGACCTTCCCGCTTTAGAGAGAGTTTGGGGACATCTTTACTCGGCTGGAAGCTTTGCAGTTGGAGTTAATGGGGTATTAAGATCGACTTTGTCCGGTAGAATCATCAGCTAGCTCAATCTCATCAGCTGGTCAAATTGTCCGATCAATGGATTCAGAACAGTTACTAAATCCAAACAGACAGGATTTGAAGCTACCGTAGATTGATTTGAAATTTGGCGGAGATTATCGAGAATGGTTATCATTCGCAGACAAATTCCTATGTTGCTGTTTTCCTCGAAGTCGAAATAATCGCCGAGTTTATTTCTGAAGGGCCTTCGAACTCTATGTTTCCATATCCTGAAATGCTTGAGGAGTAATCCAGCGCTTGATCTTGCTTCCATTTGATTTTGCTTTGAAGGGTCGTTTATTTTGAGGAGCTATCCCCGTCGTAAGTGCCGGGTATATGCAAGGATATACTGAGCATCATGTGGTACAAATGTAGTTGGTCACACAGCTCGAAGTCAGAAATGATTTCCAGCAAATTGGCATTCCCGAAGGAGAGGTCTACCACGCTGGCACAGTTGGAATCACGTCTGGTTTGTAGAAAGTTTCAAGGCTTTCCCTGAATAATTCAACTATTACACCTGAATTTAGGCCAGGTTTCCAGAACACGATCATACAAATAATTTTATTCTGGCCTACAGTGAACCAGAGAGTGAGCCGATGGGAGGAGTTCTCCAGTACTTCGATTAACTTCGCTATTATTTTGTTGTATAAAGTGAGATCGCCTCTCGGGGCTCTGCCCCAGGTACACAGGGGCAGCATAAAAGGGTACATAAATTTTAATGATAGAAATTCGCTTTGATAGAAGCTTTCTACAAACTTCAGTGCAATTAATTTTTCCTCCTTAAAATATTGAAAACCTTTACAGCTGCAGCCTTGAATTTATTATTAAAGCGTTGGAGCGTTGGACCAAAATATGTGTAGAAATTGACTACTTTAATTTTCTCTGAATTCCAACTGAAGCCTACATCTTTTGGTACTCTGCTTCCTTTTCTTTATACTACAACCTTAGTTTTGTTCAGGCGTACACTTAAATTATTTCTTTGGAAACATGCTGCGGTTCTGTTAATTAAACCGTGTAAGTCACACTACTTACAAGCTAATAATACAATGTCGTCCGCTAAAAGCAGCATGTTTACGTTTCTACCGTTCGTGTTGATGCCCGGCAGATTCAACGTAGCCCGTGGTTTCTTCCTGTAGGACTTTTGTTGTAAATCCATTTTCTCTGCAAACGACTTCCTGTTTTACTTCAATTTTATTAGTTAAAATGTACTAGTACGTATCCTAGCGGCTGCATGTTTTTAAATGCGTTTAAGAATGCTGATGAATTTGGCCCTTGAATGCTCACCCTTGGCCGACCGGAGGAATTTTACTGCAACTTTACCATTAAGCCCCGCGGTCATCCTAAAAACCGCAAATGTATTAATCGGGGACCTTAAACAAAGATTCTTTTTCTAGAATTATGAAAAAATGCAGCAAACGGTTTCAAAACAAAGCAGGTTCAGTATTGGCTTTTTGTTATCGACTAGGTTGGGTAGTTCTTCAAGTATACTTACACTTGTATAGAAATGTGCAAATAATTCTGGACATGACGACATCGGTTCAACATTAACATTCTGGTTGCTGACATCCGGTAATGTTTATATGACTATTCTTTCAATCGCCTGTGCCCAAATTTTATTTAAATCGAAGGTAGACTTGCGGAAATATGTTTTATAAAGGAAGACTTTATAATAAATTCTGTAAATAAATGGACTTTTACAGAATGTAATGACTGTAACAATGCGTATGACGACCAAGGATTGCTACAAAATAAAAGTAAATCATCATGGATTAGTTTTTGTCATGACAATAATAAATACATAATAATTATTAGTATTATTATTATGTAGTAAGTTATCGCAGCCAGCAGCTCAGGGTAAAAGCTTCAAAGCAATCATATTCAAAATGCTACCCAAATCTCTGCATTAGAAAGCAAATTACGTATAAGCAAATAAAATTATAGTAAACCATAAAAAAGTCGATTGATGTCGATGTTTCTGCGTGGTCGCTCAGCCATGGTTCTTCACATGCGTTCTTCTAGGGGGAGTTGCTGATGGTTTACCTATTTCCATTCTACATGCTTGCAGGTTACAGGCACTGATACATGCCATGGCGAGTTACAGTGGAATATTACCTGCTGTTTGCACAGCTTTTAGATTTTCAAATGAGATGACAGCTTCCGAGTCGAAAGCCCACTCACTTAGCCTTTTATACTTCTTTTTGTCATGAAATAAACTCGATGCGGTTCTTATTACAATATCTGCACTCCAAAATATTGCTTGAAATTTCTTAAGTGCGCCTATATTCTGTGCATTAGTAATGAATTAAATTTTCACGTCGTTGCCATAACTTCCCGGCTTGGTTGATTCACTCAAAGTAACAAAAAATCTTGAGTACAAAGTTGATAATGACTAAATATGCGACGTTTTAAAATCAAGGTCACCTTACTTTCCATGAAAACCTGACTCAATTCCAGTTTTTGAAAAAATTAGCATGATTAATTTACACTCACCATATTTAAATCCCAGATCTTCGTTAAAAGTGACTGAAAAAAGTTTTAGACCAACCTTGAATGTTATGAGTGGCAACACAAATATTTTTTCGAAGTGATGAATAAAATACGAATCTTTACGATTGTTTAGCAAAATTACTGTACAATTTAATTTTTTCAGTCCATTCATGCTGCCGCAAATGTTGTGTAATTTTGGGCAAAACAGCTTCCTTTTGGTCATCAAAGTTTGTAGCACAATCACTCTCTTATACTTTTAATAGTACGGCCATTTCCGTTTGCAAAATGATGTGAGATGCAGATCACAGGGTCGACCAGCAATATCAACTAAGTTTAAGAAATTAAGTACTAGTACGTATCCTAGCGGCTGCGTGTTTTAAATGCGTTTAAGAATGCTGGTGAATTTATGGCTAATACCAACAGATACCAGCCTATTCCAAAAGAGGTGGTGGTTCACAGATTCAAAAGTAGCGGTCAGATAAATAAAACGCAAATTATTTGCCTTTTTGATGGCTAGTGACTTCTCAATTACAGCGTTAACGCAAACATTATGGTCTTGACATCCTTTACCCTTAAGATAAGCGCCTTTGTTTTCAATAATCATGTTTTTATTCACACAAAAAGCTTGTATTCTCTCACTTAAAATGATGGTCAACAACTTGATGATGGTGTTCAGGAGGCATTTGGGCCTGTAATTGCTGGGAGTATATTTGTCCCATTATGTTATAGACTAGCAGGAACCCTCCGTGCTGTCGCACAGGCTTACACCGGTGCCACAAACATAACTGCCCCACCAGTGACAACCGCTAACATTGCCACGTACATTGCCAAAACATAGAAGCGGGCAACCAGCGATAGCTGGCCGGTGACACACTCACAACGCGGCAATTACCTTTAGAAATTTTATGCATTTCCTCATAACATAAGTAGCTCATACATGCGCGGCAACTCAGTTTAATTTGAAACTAAGATTTCATTCGGTCCTGCAAAAAGATCTTATGATGTTATATGGTGGAAACTTAAATATATTAGCATATACTAAAGAAAATTAAAAATGACACTTAGAAAGTTTGCAACAGCATACTGCACCTCAATTTCGCAGCAGACTGAGATTTTCCAGTGTCACGCAAAAATGTGATTCTCAAAATCTGGAATGATGAACGCAAATCCAACCCGGTGAAAACACATAAACTCCTTCGTTGCACTCAAAACATTGAAAAACTTGAAAAGTTTTGAACACCATGAGGCACCTCAGGTTGTTATCAATGATAGAATTTCACCCGGGTGCAAGAATATGCCTTGTTCACATATTTTTTGGTGGAAGCAAATAATTCTCGGTGAACTTTAGAAATTGACACATACTGCTGACAATTGAAAATGACACTTAGCCAGTTTCCAAAGCATGCTGCACCTCAGTATCACATCAGACTGAGATTTTTGTGTGTAAGGAAAAAATACGATTCTCAAAATCTGATATTATGAACGCAAATCCAACCCAGTGAAAATACGGAAAATCCGTCAATGCATCGTAAAATTTAAGAAAGCCTGAAAAGTTTGGAACACCATGAGCAACCTCAAGTTGCCATAAATGATAGATATTTCACCGTGTGCATGAATGGCTTGGGAATATCTTGCGTATTGGAAGCAAATAATTCTCGGTGAACTTTAGAAATTGACACATACTGCTGACAATTGAAAATGACACTTAGTCAGTTTCCAAAGCATGCTGCACCTCAGTATCACATCAGACTGAGATTTTTGAGTGTAAGGAAAAAATACGATTCTCAAAATCTGATATTATGAACGCAAATCCAACCCGGTGAAAATA
>WJFA01002553.1:0-15536 GCA_009870155.1 Pseudobourletiella spinata | reverse complement strand
ACCATGCACAGTTCTTTGAATCTCCTCCGCCTCCCCCTCCGACATAGAGTACAAAAGTGAAAAAATGCTGAGCACGACAGCGCCGGCTGACTTGGTTTTTCCCCCCTCTTCTTTTTAGACATTTTGAGCATGGATGTGTCAGTGGAATGACTTGCGAGGAGGAGGAGGAGGAGGAGAAGGTTTGAGGCATCCATGCATATGTTCCCTCCACACTCTTCATATAGTCCACTTCGCACCCGAATTCCATTCATTTCCAATCCCCTTCCCTGCTGTGGCTCCTGCCTGGAACACCGACAATCCACCGCCTCATATTGCTTAATCTGGCTCGTCTGCCTTGGCGAAATTCGGAAAATCTCTCGTTCCCGCTCCTGCTCATGTTTTGTTGTTGTCATAATACGATCAACTTTTGTTTCTATATGTAACCTTATGGGAGAGCAGGGTAGAGTCTAGCTAAGAGAGTTATGCAGCCGTCTGCCTGTGTGTCGGTGTCGGTGGAAAAGAAACCAAGCCGGGATGCAGTGTGGTATGCTTTGGATGGGGAACAAGTTGAAGGGGTCGCTGATGTGAAAGGGAATGTTCCCATAGCTCCGTGTACGACAACATTTGACTTGCATAGTGATCATAGCCGCAGCCAGCCAGCCAGCCAGCCAGCCAGCCCGCATCATTCAACCCCTCTTCTGGTTGAGCCAATGACTTTTTTCGGGTGAAAGGGTCTCAGTGGGCATTGAGGTTCGGGATCCTTCCCATGTTAGCTCAACTGTGCTACCATTTCCCCCACCACACTGCAGAAAGGACGAGCACACGGCGGGCCCGACCTGGCTGCCTGCTCATTCCGCGGGAATGGCTGCCGACACGGCGGTAACAAATATATGTATGTACATGTTCTTTTCCCACATATCTCTCCCTTGTCTACATAGTAGTGTGCGGCCCAACTTGAGCGTAGAAAATGAATGACTATGGTGGTGGAGTCATATTATAACGATCATCAACATCATCGTCATCATCATCATCATCATCACTGCTCCGCAAGTCCCCGAGGCGAGGAATCCCCTGAGCAGTGCGGTGGCGGCGCTTCCCATACAGTATAGTTGCTCCCATGGCTGCCAACATTAATGTATTATACACGGATGGAGTCGTATATACAAGCCATCTGGAGATTTGGCTCAACCTCTATGAGAACCATGATGGGGCCATGTGGCAGTGGGACTGTGTGTGTATGTGCGGATAGCGTGTCGGTATATATATACATACATATATATTAGGCCTTTTTTGGAATTATATAGTCATAAAGATTCCGCGACTGTGTGAGTGCTGAGGCTCCGACCGAACCAAGAGTCACCCACGCACCACCCTCGCCCGCCCATACCCCCTCCCATGGAGGTATCCCAAGCCTCCAGTTATGCAACACTCTTCGCCGCTTTCGCAAAAACTCTTTCATCAGCCTGCGGAAAAAGGGCAACTATAACTCGACTATTTTCGTCATCATTCATTTTAGAGGCGGGGAGGAGAGGATTTTTTTTGTGTAGTGTTTGACATTCTGTTTTTCTTTCACCATCTTCCCCCTCCCCCACCCCACCGCTCGCTTGCTCGCTCGCTCGCTCGCTACCATACCCTTGAGCACGGAGCCTCGGCCGAAGCGAAGAGATATAACTTGTCAACTGGTGCTGCTGCTGCTGCTGGTGCTGCTACTGCTACTCCAGAGGGCAGGAATCCACTCAAACCTCTGATAATAACTCGGAAAGAATAATAGTAGTGGTAATATAAGTATATGGCAGTCATCACAGTGTGGGGCACGAGAGTTAAGTCGCTGCTGCGGGCGGAAGGAGTGAAAGGCTCGACTTAACATTTTTTGTACTTGCTTGTCATTCTCCTTGTTCTTTTCCTTGTCCTTTCCTTTTTTACGAATTGAATTTCCCTGGGAAATTCTCAAGAGCTTTCCATTTTGTAAGACGCATTCGTCCCCTTGTTTAGTTATCATTAGCCGGGCGAATTTTGGATTGCTGTGATGAGCTGTATGTGAGGCTGAGACGTATGAGTTTTCCGAGGGTGGTGGTGGTGGCGGGAATGGGTTGTGAGTGGGAATGTTTAGTAGTAGTTGGTTGTATAGAGTCACCTGATCGGAGAAAGTTCTAAATATTCCCGCCTTGTCTCACTCCTACTGTCTACTCCCAATATGTGCGTGTGCGTTTGTGTGTGTGTGTGTGTGCGTGTGCGTGAGTGCGTATGCTGAGTGCCGTGCGGAGGATTTCCCTGCCATCCCCTCTCCCTTCAGTGCTCCGCCATCCAATTTATTACGGGCTTCCGGATGAAGGCACGTAGACGGCTAGGACTGTATTATATCTAGCCAGCGGTTTATGGCTCTCGCTTTCCCCATTTTGCCTTTCACTTTCTTGCCACGCTCAATCTATCCCTCCTTTCCAGTTCCCCGTCAATATGCATATGTATGTAGGGTCTGTGCGCCTTCCTGTTTGGGGTGTAGAATAAGAGATTCTGGACTGACTGACTGACTATGGTTGGAGCTCTATCCGAGTCCCGCTCTGCCCATGCTGACTAAGAGGGGATAATAAGGAACTGCGGAGGAGGAGCTGGTGCTGCTGCTCCTATGGCTCTTCCGCTGACGTTCGAGCCGCCGTCCACTCCATGCATCTCTCTCTCTCTCTCTCTCTCTCTGGATGTATTCTTCTTTAATTGAGACGTCAGAAGGGCCCTGCCTGATGTGCATACTTATTATGGAACGGAGAATCTCATAGTTGAACCATCTCCACCGGAGGATTGTTTGTAGGGGAGCTTGAGACTTTTTTCACGCTTGATGCTGAAGGGATGGGTGGAAGGTTGGAGAAAATCAAAGTCTCTTCCGCCGCCGCTGCTTCACTCCCAACCATCATTTTACTCTGCTATCAACGATTCTTTGTGTGCAGAAACTTGAAATTGGTACAAGACCCCTTATGATCCTGTTGGAAATTCAGAGGATATGAAGGGAGTGAGGTGGTGAAAGTTTACACTTTCCCCAATTTCCAGTTCCACAATCTCTATGGTAATCAGAGTGTGACGGTGTGGGGTCCAATGGGCCATGTATAGTTCCACAATGGCAGTCCAAGTTGCTAAAAATTAACTTGTGATTCTTTTTTTGTACACTGCCACCCCAAATTTAGGGATAAATTCGAAAAGTAGTTAATCGAGCTTAAGAATAATTCGGTAGGCAGTTAATCGAGCTTAAGAATAATTCGGAAGGCAGTTAATTGAGCTTAAGAATAGTTCAAACTGCAGTTAATCGAGCTCAAGAATAGTTCAAAATGCATTTAATCGAGCTCAAGAATAATTCGAAATGCAGTTAATCGAGTTTCAGGACAATTCAAAATGTAGCTCTTTTAAACCACTAGTGTGGAAACCACACTACTACTGTGACCAATTCCGTCCTCTGGCAGACAGCAAAGTAATTTGTCCCCTTCGCCTCTTCAGTTGTTCCTCAGCCAAAGCTAGTGGGCAAATGGACAGGGGAAGGACGGGAAGATCCAAAAGGATGTCAAATTCTCGGAGGTATTGGAAAACACAAGATTCGGAACAAATCAAATGGTGAAGCGAGTCAGCCGAGAATGCGGCACATAATCCCCGCATTGGGAGTTGCGAGTGGACTTGGCGTTGAAGCAAAGTCTAGTCCCTACACACTGACAGCACAGTATTTCGGCGGCTAACTGGTGGGCCAGGACTGTCCCTAAACATTGCTTCATCCCTACAAACGCTTTTTGTGTAGCGTTGCTTCCCCATTCGACAAAGATTTCCGTCCCTCACGCCCGTTTCCCGTTTCTCCCCCACTCTCTGTCTCTCTCCTCATGTTCCAAATGGACACACTGGTCTTCAAGCCAGCAGTGCTCCAGTCTCAATAATGGAATCCAAACCGATTTGTATGCACCAACCTCGTCCGCGTGCACAACTCTACTGACACTCTGGGGATAGTAATTTCGCGTCCAAGCGGCTAGCGTCCACAATTGGGCTGTAGCAGTGTCTCCTGTGAGCGTGGGGACGGCGCGAGATAGAATTCCCATTTCCGGAGCGCAACGAGGAAGGTAATAAGACCAACTTTCCCAGCCCACGGGATACGATCGAATGGAGGGGGGAGGGGGCTTTGGGGAGCTTCTTAGCCACGGCGCTTTTAATCTTGTATTCACGGTTAGTAGGATAGAATTGTTCTCTTGATTTAAGCAGAACTGGATTCAGATCTCAACTCCCTGATTCCATCAAAATGATTTGATCTTTGTATTTGTGCCTTCCGAGGAGAAACCCTTAGGGAATATAAGATGATGATGATAGGAGCCCATATTAGCTTTTCCAGCTTTTTCACCTCTCCGACAGAGTCGTGACTGTAGAGCTAATCAAGGTATGAGCCACTACGTTCCCCGGGGCATGCGCACCGTGATACTAGCCGCCCATAATGTTTCTTCTCCCCAGATTCATCTCTCCCCACATGTGCGCGGCCAGCCTTCCCCTGTATGATATCCACGATGATCAGATGACGAGGATGTGTGAGATGAAACTTAATGGCTATGACGACCCTGTGGAAATATTAAGATCCTATTGCGGTCTCATCACGAGCGATGGTCACAAGTCAAGCAAGTGAGAGGAAGCCCCCGCCGGATCCACTACTTGGAACTGGTACATATAAATCCAAGTATAACTGGGCTTCGAGTACTTTGAAGACGCCAAAAGACCATTTATCCCGTGCCCAATCTTATCGAGGATTTCCCACCATACTTCTTTTATCTCTTCTTGGTAATATCTCGGGGGAGATTATATGCTAGCTATAAGCTCCGTAATTATCATTCCTCACACTTCCTTCCATATGTATCTTGCAATTTAAGAATATGGTCAAGCTAATAATCCTTCAAATTAAGTCAAAGGGGTACTATAACAGATGAGCCTATTGGATTTCCCTTATGCTGTGACAGTTTGTACCACAGAGCCGTGGCCTTGAATTATTGGGAAAACTCTGTCTATAGCTTCACTCGTTATAAAACCTTCTGAACCAGTCGTGCAAAGTTAGGAGGTGACAAAATCCACTTGATAATAATTAGGTGGAAAGTAGAAAATAAAAGTGTTTGTTTTTTCAATACGCTTCTGCGCCATCCAATCCAGAACTTAGGTTTGACCCGTTGTCCCCACAGAGCAGGGATTTGGCGGTTCATGTGACACTAGAGGCGTACAGCTAATGGTAAAATCTACATCAAATTGCCAAGTTACTCTTTATCTCAACACAATGACTTTCCCTGTCCCCTGAAATGGAATGTGAAAGATCAAACTTCCGAGTCATATAGCGTACATTCCCAGAGCATTTAAGGACGTTGAACCGATACCACTATACTACTACTGCTATTAAAACGGCTCTACTCAACTCATTCCTGTCCTGTGAGCATGGTTCCTCACACGTGCATGGACGCTCGCCTCATGCTAATTGATTTCCCACTGTAATTTATGCGCTCGAGCGGACATGATGGAATGGGAGCATGGGGAAACACGTACGGCCATAAGCATTTGGTGGGGACAATAGAAGGGAGGGAATGGACCCGGCTGCACTGTGCTCATCTGCTGTGCGGGATAGTGGAGTGGAAGGAATTTGGAAACAAATGGTTTCCCTCCGACATTCCCAATCGTTTGTTTTCATCCCCAAACACGCCTCCCTCCCACGGCGGAGCGGGGAAGAGTTTCTGGGTGCCGTACAGACATATACCTACAGGCCAACAGAGTACCTATACAGATATGAATGGAGGGAAATTGAAAGATTCAACTCGTCGTCGTATCTGATGGGATTCCTTTTAGTGAGGGCTCAACTGCACATACCGTCTGGAGCATAAGTTTACCCTGGGAAAGGTATAATAATACAAGGTGGAATTTGACCGGGGAAAAGCTCTCGATTGCTCCTTCCCCCTCCCTCCAATGCTCCCATACCCTCGCATTGAAAGCCACTCGCTGGATATACGTAGCTCGGCAGTGTAAAGTGTGGAAGATTATGCGTGCGTGTGCAGTGTGAGGGAAAGATAGGAAATGCGACAATGACACTTGTGCCCATCTCCTCCGTTCCACTCGCACAGCCATAGTGCACGATAAACCTTTACAATATGGAATTGAGGCGGCGGGAGTGGGTTGCGACGGCAGCACATATTAGGCCTCCAATCTGCTCCGTTCCATACACCCATCCCATCACCGCTGCATTGCATTCCATGGAATGGGAAAAGAATGGAATGGCCGGAATTTGAGTCCCATTAACGTACAATTGTCAAATTTATCAAGTTTTTCGTCTCTCCGCGTAGTCTCACACAGTGTAAAACTAAAAGGCCAATCACGGCTGCTGCTGCTGCTGCTGCTGCCGCCGCCGCTGAGAACAAGCGAACCAGCCCCACGTCTCCCGTACATTACGCCTGCCATGTACAGTATGGTTTTCATGTATGTGCAGTATATATGCATGTAAAGTAATAATGTTACAACCCTGTTACGAAATATATCCAGAGACTACATCATACTCCAGTACAAACTAGAGGACTCCTTGCGGACCTTCAAAAGCATCTGAGGGAAGGCTATATGTTATGCTGGAATATTGAATTTCCCTCGTACTTCTCGGCGAGTTATGAGTCTATTTTTAAGGTCCCGCATTTGTGTACAGTAGTCAAAGGTAGGCTTCGGATTTTCTATATCCCTCAACCCTACCTTCCTAGTAGAGGCTCTAACATATATACATACATGCTTTAATTGTGAAGATATATAGGGGAAACTGGAAGGGAGTCATGGAATCATCTCAGACAGTTTCTTCTTCTCATCTTCTCAGCTCCGGGCTACATTAGTGGAAGGAACTTCATTAAACTGTATGGATTCCAATCCTACTACAGCCCGCATCAGTGGAAGTGCTCCTGGTTAGCACACTTATACATGGGCACGCATGTATACGCACAGGCACACGGACGCAAACACACAAGCGCACGCATCCACCCACAGGGAATGGTGAGCAGATTGATAATAAGGACTCCTCCAACACGGGGATTTGAGACCTCCCCATCTCCACCCCACAGAAGACCCACTCACCCGCCGAGTAAATTATCCATGTGATCCAGGGGCTATTCTATGCGGATCCATAATGAGGACATTATATGCGGACAAAAACAAAACTTTCCCCACTTCTCCCACAGCCCAACTTTCCTCATCAATGGTACTTGAGCTTGACGACGATTTGCCCATGGGTGGAGGCGGCCGAGTGCGCCCATACCATCCTGGATACGGGGAGGAACCTCTTTTGTTGAGTCCAAGGGACAAGTTGGGATGAGGCGGACTGTGGGGTGGGGCGGGGTGGGGTGGAGTGAGCGAGAAGTCGCAGAAAGTAGCAGTATATCCCCCCTGGATGCGTAGAACACGTCCTGAATGGCACAGCTGCCGCCATCCCGTTCCACAGTCCCCTCATTTGAATATATGTACATATATGTATACCTACGGAAACAGACCTGCCCCCATAACCGGGGAGAATACATCCTCTGGGATGTCTTCAACTCGTCGTCGTCGTCGTCATCCCGCGACACAGGCAGAAGAGAAGAGAACGGCACAGGGCATTGTTATTCCAGAGGGCAAGAAGAAGTCCCTCAATCGAACGTTGAGGCTTAGGAGTCTCCACTACTTCTACTACTACTACTTCTACTTACTACTACTACTGCTACTACTACTACCACCACCACCACTACTTGGGGAAAATCTCATCTTGTCTCCACTTGATATGATAGTCCCATTCATGTGCATTCAAATGCGTATATGCGTATACCAGATACACATGTGCGTAATTATATAATATATACGCATACATATGTACTAAGGATAATATAAGTTGCCTTCCGCTAGTTTTACAAGGATGATGTACGAGGGAACTTTGGATTCTTCCCGGCCCATTATCCTGACTTGGGTACATCCTGGCATCAAGAATGTAATGTGCCATTTACTCGGAATTCCCTACTGCTGGTCATGGGAGCGGACTTAAAATGTGTGTAAAGGGTGCGAGAATGGGGGATTCCACGGGGACAACAACCAGTCTCATGGTAGGGGGGCTCAAGTGGTAGGACGGAATTGGTGGGACAACCACTGTGTAAATTCCATCCCATGTATGTACATATATATATATACATATATATATATATATATATATACATATACAGTTCTGTCGTCGTCCCGTTCGTCTAGAATATACTCGAGGCACTTGAAATGATGCCGTGATGGAGGCTTGTGCACATAGACAAAGAAGTACGAAGTATCATCCTGTCAGCCCGATTCTGGGTGTGGAATCATTATTCCTCAGTGTCCTCAGGTTCCACGGGCTCAATGACATGAAATGTGGAGCTATATAGAAGGTGGAGATGTGGCATTTGACAACTTTCTGTTCGTATCATATGTTCCACGAGCCTCCGGTCTTTTTGGATTACTATGGAGTCACTCTTGTCAAGTAATGTGTGTTTGTGTGCATGTATGTGTGTGTGTGTGTGTGTGTGTGTGTGTGTGTGTGCGTGTGGCTGTGTTTGCCGAGTGCCGGCGGAGGGAAAGTTAATTTTCGCAGCAGGGATGGTGGTGGATTATGCGTCACATTTGAGCCATTTCTACCCGGGAATGAGTTCTAACAAACTCGAAGAAATGGTCTGAGGCTGGAGAACTTGGCCCTTGTCTCTCCGCATCCGTGTCTCCTATTATCTTTCATGACCCTCCGGAAGATGGTAAACTGACTGAGGGGACAGTTATCATAAATGGTTAGTTCGCGCCCATTATCCCTTTTTCCTCATAGCCCCGTTCCGCCCGCTCACTTACCCGGCATAACTATCACTTTATTTTCGTCTTCCACTCCCATTACGCCGCCTCCCTCCGCCGGTAGGAAGGGCAGGGCAAGTTTGCAGCCTAGGATCTACCTCTCCCTTTATTGAGAGGATTTTGGTTGAGCAAAAGCACGGCGCTCCATGCGTCCCTCACTCCACTCACCGTGCGAGCCAGTACAATTCACATGATTTCATACGGTCCACCGGTGCGAAGAACCATTATGCGCCGTGTGATATTGTAGGATTCCCTGCATCAATACAGACTCCACTGCAATGGCAGGGAGGATGAGCTGTAGCAATAGCGGCAGGGAAATTATTAATTTTCTCATGGAGTGACGGGATTGAATTTGTTGGTCGCTTTGTAGCTACTTAATTGTCCCGTATGATCATGTGCAGGATTTGGAGGGTGCTGGAACGATAACTTGTTCCTGTTACCAATGAACAGAGAATCCCATTGCCTTCTGTGTGTGTCGGTGGGTGTGTGTTTGTGTGTGTACATAATTCGTGTGAGTATGAACCTGTCTGTAGATAGGCCACGTTTATGTCCTCAATAAAGGATTCCAATTAACGTGAGACAATAACTTATACAAGTTAGCTCTTCTCCCGCCACTATGGTTTCAACTAGGTCTCGGCCTATGGGGAAGGATTGAGCTAGGATGAGGAAGACTGTAATTCATAAAATCTGTGGAAATTTCAATAGGAGTTGGAATCAGGCCTCTTCCTCTGTCTCTACAATAATAACCTCGTACACTGGAAGAATTTCGGGGCAAACGAGAGAGAGACGAAGAGGCCGAGTGGAGGAGCTGTCTTGGTCGTCGTCGCATCAGCGGTGAGTAGAATTCAAGACCGCATTGCTGCTCCGGTGGCAGGCGAAACCTCAGTTCTAGCAAACCGCCAGGGTTTTCGTAAGACTCCGAGTGTGCTCTACATGTTTGGAGGTGTATGCTGGCGTGTGCGTGTGTGTGTGTGTGTGTGTGTGTGTGCGTGTGTGTGTGTGCGTGTGCGTGTCTTTATGTGTGGGAGTCCTTGAGATGGAGCTGCTGCCACATCTCTCACACACTCATCCTCTTCTCCCCACTATCTCGAATTCCAGAGAGAGGATGAGAGTTAGATTCTCGCCCAACTTATTGAGCTGAGCATGAGAGGATGGGATGGAGGGGGATAGGAATAGTGAAAGCGTGTGTGTGTGTGTGTGTATGTTATCCTTCCAATATTGGTCCCCTCCCACCACTCTATGATGCCCCCCCTCCCAAATTTCCGTCACTTTTATAGACTCCTGCACCCCGCTCACTTCCCGCGTCACTCCAACTGATCCCGTTAATATTTTCCACATACATATTCCGACGTGAGTGGTCCTGACAAGAGTGACACGAGCCATAATCCAGATGGCATCTGCCTCAAGCTCTCTCTCTCTCTCTCTCTCTCATTTATATATCAAGCCTAGGGGCAGACGGGTTGGCAAATGAGCGAGAGAGATAGAGATAGAGAGAGAGAGAGAGAACTTTCCCTTTATCGGGAGCATAAAGTTTGACTCTAATTCCATGTAAATACTTGAGCAGAGCCCCTGCAAAGCCTAAGCCTTCATTAAAGGGTAATGGTACTCGGGTTGTAAAGCAACGAGAGAAATCAACGAGTGGAAATACGAGTGCATTACTTGATTATGCCATTTGGGAAGAGCTCCGCCGTGCATGCGGACTGACTGAGTCATATGAGCATGTATCACCTCTCTCACTCCACCCTGTGCACACACGTGCCCCAAAAATTGCGGATAAAACCAAGAGTTTAACCAACTCGACGCTGAATCAACTCTGGAGGGATAAATGCCCCTGGAATTGAGCCTTATCATCAATACTTGGCACTCAACCGGGAAGTGGCTCAATCAGGGCATCACCACAGTCAGGCGGGGAGGATAGGAGCCTGAGCTCCCCATGTATGAGCCTGGCGAAACCATAGTTTCACATGTAACTCCCCACCACTGCACTGCATTTCCGTATGTACAGGCCGGGTGAGGGAGTGGGCGGGAAGTATAAGGTTGGTTGATTTACGCCGAGCCGTCAGAGTTCTGTGCCAGTCTTATATGGTTCAAGCCCGCCATTTTTCCCCCCAACTGAATTACACTGGGGTCAAATCCACTCAATTTTTCACTTGATTGAATAGATGAAAGCGGAGAGAAAAGAACAGTGCTAGTAGACGGAGTAGTAGTAGTAGTAGTAGTAGCACTGGCAGCTGGCTCAGACAGTCCATTCTCCGCACCGCTGTGACGGGGAAAGTTCCTCGCCAGCTCCTATGAGTAACTCGGACGGGCAATAAAGCACTAGTAAACAACCAGAACACACATCCACACACACACACACAGTACATTCATTCCACACTGTATTATAGGATCTGAGGTATGGCAGTCCAGTCTCGGTGAACAAAGTGTGTGGAACCTACTAAAGGTGATGTATGGAAGTGGAGTAGTGGGAGTTGGTCGTTGTAGGGACGGGATAGTTGAGTACACGGGAGTACACATGGACAAATGGGGTGGACCGACTAGAAGTTAACAGCATATGCTTCACACGTCCGAGTCAGGTCAGGGGTAAAGGAGGAATCAATGTTGCTTTATTTCCTCCTCTTCTTCTCCATCTCCTTTTCACACCCATCCCCCAGCCCACAACGCAGCACACAAAGACAACTAGAGTTGATCTTCCCAACAAACCCACCGCCGCCGCCGCCACACCACAGTGGGGCACACAAGTATATAAATAGCGTGGCTAACATTACTGGCATGTGTGACCGCTCATAGGGGATCCCCAGCGGGCAGGGTCTGCATAAGGGGTACAGTGCGCAAGGAACTTTATGAACAGCAGTTTACACAAGCAAAACATACTCTTATGGATGTGAACATATGTTCGCTTCACCCCGTCGATGCTCTCGTCTCATATGGATCTCCTGCACGGCTATAGCCAAATGCACCCCTGAGCCGCTGAGCTGGTGGGATATAACATGGTCCCGGCTTAGTAGTTTGACACACTCATGTCTATAGTTGTCCACTGGTTTGAGGATGAGCTTCACTGTGGGAATATGAGCACACTCTGTGGCCGCTGGGATCTAAATTTATTGGATTTGCGTAATCTAGTCGGGAACCTCAAGGCAACTTCTCATTTTACCCGCTGAGGCCCTTTACTATTTTCGCCCCAGCCCACAGCCGCCGCCGTCGTCGTCGTCGTCGTCGTCGTCAACCTTACGAATCCCCCACTCATATTTTCTCCTACCACATGAGCACAGGGTCAGTAATTGCTCTAATGCAAACACTTTGAGCAGCATCCAGGCCCAACCGGGATGTTCATAGGTCCCAATTCATCAAGTTGAATCGTGTTTTTATGCATAGGAAAATCACTATATAGCTTGTACGGGGAGGATCGTCATGAGCAACTTTTCAACCCGGCCCGTCATTCGAGATGAGGGAGTTGTTTGGAGAGGAAAGTGCTTCGACGCAAGGTGAAAAGTGAGTGCGTAAGGATAACAAGGATGTCGGGTGGATGGGTGGGTGTGTGTCAGCCTATCTGAGCGGGAGGGAAGCGGCGGGCGCGGGGACAAATGTACGCATTGCGCCACCGAGGGAGACAAGACTGAAAATATTATTTTTCACACACATACGCACACGCCCCATGTCATGTACATATGTGATGTCTGTGGAGTGGCACTATTGTGGTTGGAGGATAAATCCCTCCGTCGGAGAGAGATGCGGGGGACGAGGAAGCTCAGACAATGGTAGCTCTTCTGCACAAGTTGGAAGATATATAGTGATAAGAGTGTTAGATATAAGTGATAGATATATAGTGTGTGTGTGTGTGTGTGTGTGGGCATATATGCTTGTATGTATGTTAAACGAAAAGAGTGAACAGAGTGGTAATTTATGGGGAGAATGTATACATAGTTAAATAAGTCTCAAATATTTGTTTTTCAAAGGCTAAAAACTCTGATTCGGAGCATTGTCATAAATATAATTTTTTACTGTGGGAACTTGGAGCGTGACAGGAGTATGTGTGCATATGTGCGTATGTGCATGTGTGCCTATATGATGAGAGTGTGCGAAGGATGCCAGGATTCACCCTTTATTTATGATGCCACAACTCTTTTCCTATTAAGTTGCTTCCATTCCCAATAGCCTCTCACTACCGCTCCCCTCGACAGTGTCACACTCTCTCCCGGACTGACAATCCTCCTTCTGAGCGGGTGCCGCCCCGCTGAATCCTCTTCACATATACACACAAGACACTCATGGGATCCTCTGACCTCCTGTCACCTGGAACATGGGTCAGGAACTGGAACCCAGTGGAAGCTTCCTTCAAACTTCTGACTACATTTAAATCCGGAATTTGCAGCGGGAAACTCCTTGCGGCGTGCTAATGCTCAAGTGTACTCCTCCAGCTTGGAGACGTCAGCTGGTTCCAACCCCTATCAAAATTCCTATTCGCTCCCAAGCTGAGAGAGTACAGCATAGAGATGGGGGCCACTGACCCGCATGCACCACGCTGAACACATCCGCCTTCCATCCTGACATCCCGCAGGGTACTTTTTGAGAAAGTTTTTGTGTGGATGCGAAAAGGAAAAATAGTTTTTAAAAAGGAGAATAATAATTCTTCTACTTTTTCTTCTTCTTCTTCTTCTTCTTCCCATCCGCAGTTGCCAACGCGGGCAAGTCATGTGGAAAATGGAGTGCTAGATGCTGGATACGCCAGCACTTTCTTCGCCTCTGTACACATGCCCGGCGAGTGCAATAAGAAAGTATCCCGCAATTATGTTCCGGGCATAATGGGACCGCGGATCTGGAATAAATAACGAGGTGGCAACTCGGAACGCATTAGGATTCATGGAGCAGACTTGATCCTACACCCAGTGGAATTTTCCCCGGTCCCAGTTCCCCGGAAGTCTCCTTCATAATTAGTTAGCAAGGAATCGTTATGAGGGGGCTAAGATGGGCACAGTGACCGCCTGCGCAGTGACAAATATTCTTCTTGGGCATTCCGTCTCCACTCAACCGTGGTCTATGAGAGTCACAGTATGTAGCACTCCTCCTGAGCCGTGCTATAATATGAGTAAGCTTCCCGCTCTGCTAGCTCGTTTTACGTTCATTTGTACAATGGCCATGTATAGGCGGACCAAGGACCATTGAGTGTAACAACACCGTCGTTGTAACATTCCGGGGACGAGTCCACATACAGTTCATGCCCCACGAACTTTCATTTGAAAATCATGAGGAGTAGTTCTTTCTCTTTCTCTTTCTCTCTCTCTCTCTCCCTCTCGCTTCCTCTACCCGTTGCTCTGATTGGCAAACTTGCCACGGCCAAAGAATAGGTGCAGCCACACATGAGTGACTTTCGTCCACGTTTCGCTCGCTCGTGTAAATGATAGGGCGATGTTGTACAGTGCCTAAAAAGCACAAGAATGTTTCCTTGATTTCTCCCTCCTAACCAAACACAGCAGCAACTTTCACATGGTGATCCTTCCTTCATTTTCAATTTTCCCTCATAGATATTTTTTTTTCACTTTTGAGCCCTGAGAGATGGAGGTATGAGCTGTGCAGTAGCAGCTTTTTAGCTCCGAAATGTATGTGATTGTTTGTGAGTATGGATGTGAGTGTGGATGTGTGCGTGTGTGCCTGTATGTGAGGAGGACTGAAAAGGAAAATTATTTCCACTTCGATATCCAGGCACAACGGGTGTCACATCTGGGGAAATTCAATAGCTTTCACTTTACATCACGTCCGCATCTCGCTTTCCCTCTCCCTCTCCCGCTTTCTCTCTGGCCTATATCTCACGTAATATATTCACCCAGCCAGGGTTCCGGTTCCCTCGGTGAGTAAACATTTGCTTCGTATATTACCTCTACATAATGTGCCGCCTTTCCCTCTCACCATTTTCCTGGTCCGTTTTCCACGGTGGAAACTTCAAAGATGGCCTCCTCACTCTCCTGCTAAGGTCTGCGTAGTTTTCCTCCCCCGAATACCATGGAGAAATAATGCTGGAAGAATTAGGAATTCTCTCATGATTTCACTATTGATCCCGACCAGAAACTGAGAGCTCCGTGACCATGATTGTCATTTTGTTATGAGGACGATCAATGAAAGTGATTTTTACCCTGAATTCAACGGTGAGAGTCAAAGTTGATGAGAGTCATATGAAGGGGGGAGAGCGGTAGAATGGAACCCTAATAGGTCTCAAAAGGATCATTTTTCACATGTCAATGGCGACCACCGCCGACACCATGTGGAGCGTAGAGCTTGTCCATAAAGACTACCTCTGGCAAAGCAGTAGGTGAGGAAACCGAGATTTGACCCTTCTGGAGCGTGGTACGATAAAGGTTTTCAAATATTAAATTTCGTGTGAGTTCTCATTAACGCACATAGTGCCTGATGGCGCCAAAATCCAAGAAGTACTTTTGCCTTGGGACGCTGAGGAATTTTCAGAGAGTGTGAAATATAGGTTTTGTTACCCATAGAAGTGTATAACGCATGCTTAAAACAACGGGGGTGGAATTTTTTGCGGGTTTTTAACAAATCATTTGAAATTAAAAACGGTGATTTTTTATGGGATTTAACATGGGATATTTTAGTTTTTTTAGTCGACGGCGCTGTTCGCCACCGACAGGTGAAAAATGACCCTGGTCAGAGCAGGTTTTTGAGCAGGATGAAAGTCACGCAGCGCATTTCTTTCCGCCATGTCATCC